>ML220116.1:363240-512377 GCA_004786065.1 Ascodesmis nigricans
GGGGGGGGGGGGGGGGGGGGGCAAGTGGGCGCATGGAGAGAGAGAGAGAGAAAGAGAGAGAGCAAAAGCGCGCGGAGACCGTTGGCGGGGAAGTGAAGATCATCTCCCTTTCTCACTCGCTTTCAACCATCACCACCTCCGCTACCTTTGCAACCTCCTCTTCACAATAGCCTGCTCGATATCTTGACTGGATCATCTCTGTCTTCATCGTCCATCCCTCTCCGCTGAACGTCCACCCACAACCACGCTCTCTCACACACGTGAGATGCTCGCCCACTTGTTTAGTGTCCGCGGCAGCTGCCCAACAAGCGCGCGGAGGCCGTTAGCGGGGGAGCATCGAGAACCAGTGGGTCTGGGCGCTGGACACTGGATACTGGATACTGGATACTGGACAGAGCAGAACAGCGGCAAAGCACAGTAGCCTCGCAACAAACTTCTCACAACAGCCTGCTCTCTGTGAGAATTGGACCATCACAACCTTCATCGTTCATTCCTCACCGCTCATCTTCCCGCCCCCCCCCCGAAATACCCCCCTCCGACGTCTCTTCCGACCTCCTTCTAACGGCCTGCTGCTCTGCTCGACCATCACTTCAATACACCATCTGCGCCGCCTCATCTCCCACTCTTCAGACGTCCTCCCCCGCGTTCAAAGACTCCTTTCCTCCGCGGCCTCCCGACTTCGCCTCCACCCAACCTTCCGGGAGTCCCCACGGCCCCATCCATTTACCCTCATCCGTCCGACACATCTTCGCTTCATTTGAGCCTCCATATCCCACACCAACCATCTGTTCAGCCGTTCACCTCCCCCACAACTATCATGTCCCCTCTTCCCGCAGAACAGGCTACAGCCGTCTATACTTCCCCTCTGCCTCCTCCATCCGACAACAAAGCCTTCGCCTACCAACTCCCAGAAGCAATCAGCGACACAGCGCGCCTTGGAACCCTCAAAGAAGTGGTTGAGAAGCTACAGGCTGATGTCAACGCATACTTGACGGAGCGGATGGAGGAAGAGAAGCAGGCAGAGTTGGCGGCGGGCAAGAAGGGCCAGGTTCGGGAGGAGGAAGAGGAAGAGGAGAACTATGGAGAGGAAGTAGTGGAGGATGATTAAATAGGCGGAGAAGCAAATTTGGTGACAACCAAGAAAGATAATCAGGTTGGGGCAATGAAACGCCCTTGCATGTTCAGGTGGATGATGAGCTTAAACATCTCTGCCATGCTGTCAAAGTTCCGCCATACGCAGACCTACCTGGTATTTTGGAAGAATTGGGCTGAAGCCCGCCAGCCTGGATCCTGAAAGTATAAAGAAAGAAAGAACGGAGGCCGAGAGCAAGCAACAGGAGAATCGGAGTCAGAAATACACATGAACGATGTGTTAAACGAATGAAAGACTGTACGGAGAGGATTACCGGGAACTCCGCAACCCATTAGCACTCATCTGATTTTGGACAACATAAGCCATGGACCCAACTCGACGATCCATCCCAACCACGCTGCCTCATCGTCTTCCATCTCATCTTTGCCGCGTTTGCTGTCCATCTCATCTCAACTTATCCGAACACCACATCTCCCAACAGCCGCATCTCATACAATCCCGAATCCAACCGATTATATCGGATCTTGCCGATGCCGCAAGTAAGCAGCCTCTTTGCAATCGGATCCGTTGCTGATGTTGTAGCTATCCCGGCATGTTGCAGCTCTCCTTCATTTGCCGGATGAACGCGGAATCCGTTTATCAAAGTGCATGATCCCGGATACGACTCGATAGGTAGTATAATCAAGTTGGATCCCCGCAGTTCGCGTTCTGTTGCGACTTCACGAACCCTTACCATATCCTATAAATCACGTGATGCGAGTGACGAATGACGAGCCCTCCATGACCGGCATGATTCTTCAATTCACCCAATGTGTCCATGGTTTGAGAAATCTGAGGTTGCTCAAGATAAAAATGCTCAGGAAAGCTTTCTTTATCTCATTCTCGAATGCTTTCTCCATTGAATTACACTTGTCACTCGTTACTCGTACCAATTCATCTCATACCCACCTGTCTCGTTTACAACCGGCCCATTTCCATCACAACCCCACTTCATCCGAATAATCCATCTCCATCTCCAAACAGACACAACTCACACAATACCCTAGGCTCAAACAAACCAGTATTCAACGTCTCCCATCATCATCATTCACTCCTCGATTCCTTCGCCTCCCAAAATCCAATATATAGCCCACCTCTCCACACCCTCACCTTATCCCCACCACCATTCACTAACTGCACACGCACCCACAGTTGCACTATCTCCGAAATCCAGTCTTCCGCCAAATATCCCCCTTTTCTCTTTGGTATAACCCAACTAGTGGGTACCCTCGATTTTTTCTCTGGCGCCTTGAATCCCCGCCTTGTGGGATGACTTGCTACAACAGCACATCATGGGCTATAAAATACCGCCGACAACCTCTCGGCAGCTCTTCTCCAATGTTCTCCGTTGCTCCAACTTACCAGCACCACAACACAATACATGGTTGTACCACCCCGGAACCTACGGCGCGAAGCCACCGACGAGCCCCTTGAGGGATCGAGTTTTCACCATCGATGCAGCGGAGGAAATGATAAACTTAACGTCCCTGGGCTTTGTGGTATCACCGATCGGACGACGCAGCGATACGACTACTATTATCGTAGTTTCATGGCCCACAGCTCGAGGTCGATGAGGACAAGGACCGGGGGAAGGGGAAATGTACATGAGCATTTTGGAGCCCCCCGCGTCGGTTTCGACTCACCAGCTCCACAGTTTCAACATCTGATGTGTGGGTTTGTCGAGGTAGAGGCATTTGCGTTGTATCCCCTGGGTTGGTTGGATTGGGTCAGTGGACCGCGAGGAAACTTCAGACTGGTGGCATATGCTCTCGTGGATGATTCACCAGGATAACGAGGAAGTTAGGTTTGGAAATAGCCCAATACATGTCATGTGAGATACTACTCGGCATTCTACTTAAGCACCGACGACACCTGGCACCATGGAGGCTAATCACCCGGCCGGTGTGTGTTCTAGACCCGCATTTCACGGTTGTTGCGGGTTGCGTGGACGTGGTTTAATCGTGGGTTGGGGGATGGGCTTCTTGGGAGAGAGGAGATTCAGACGTTGAACTCCTTCCCCTCATGCTTCGGCGATGATGATGAGGATGCAGACTATGAGACACACGGTCTCTCGGGGTTGATGAGTGATGGAATCGTGGATATCTGGTTCGACGGTGCCATTCTGGCGGTTTATGTTGATCCTGCTTCGATCTGTCTGCCCTATTGAGATAGTCAATGCTGGCATTGCCACCGTCTGCTCGGCTACCACTTTCCCTTCGCAGCTGGCTCCTCATGATGAACTGCAGTGGGAAAAGAAGGAAACAGAGCAAGCGACACATAATCAACTCATCTTCAACTCCCAACATCCCGGGATGGCAACACCGTTTCCCACCCAGCAAGCCGTACTGTGGATGTACCTACTTCTCCTGACGAAGGATATGACGGTTTTTTATCATAGCCATGGTGCGCAAACTCGCGCCTTCAATCCGGAGAGAGAGGGAAACAACATTGGAATCTACTTGCCCTTCGCCGTCGTTGCCCAGGGCCAAAGACACCTCAAATGCCTGGATTGCGGCCGACACGGCCGCCCACCTGGGTTTCCGTAAAGATGGCCACCAACATCTACCATGGTGCCGTCTCTGGACTCAGGGTAAACAGAACATGCAGTACTACTATTAAAGCACGGGTAGAAGTTCCATGGATATGAGAAAGGTGACTTCATCGTCCCAGCTTCACAACCATTACTACCATATTCAGCCTTGGCCACGAAACACGGAAGCATTGAGCCCCCGGCGCCCGGAGGTGATAGCTAGGACGACCATGCTGCTGGTTACAGTAGCTACGATACCGGTATTCCAGCGATTCGACTGGAAGTTGGGTAGCCGATATCTCCAACAATTGGAGACGTCTCTGGACCCACCGCAGGGCGAAGAAGAAGAGAGAAGGGAGTACTAACTAGTACAACAGTTCGAATCCCGGTTCTTGCGACAAAGTTCCGTCGGGATTGAGAAAGGTGACTTCATCGTCACAACTTCACGCTCATTGCTACCATATTCCGTCTTGGCCACGAAACACGGAAGTATTGAACCCCCAGCGAAGACCTCACAGTACTGAATCTCGAACCTCGAGACGCAACTCTGCGGCTCCATTCCCCCTGGACAGGACCGAGAGTATGTCCACGAGGGTAGCACGCGGTGTGGCTCGTTGGTGATGTTTCCATTGCTCGGTTTCTCGGTTTCTCGGCTGAGGAGAGACAGAAAACAGAAAAAATACATACACCGGCTTTTGATGGTTAGCTATGAAGGCTCATGAAAGCTCATGAGGTGGATAGAGTGGGATGGTGGGATAATGGGTGGATTTAAAGTGCACTCTTGCGCTGGCTTGGGTCCGGAGAAACTCATGGTTTCCGGAGGGGCTGGGGGAAGGGTGAGCAGGTGGAAATATGTGGGTATTTGTGTGGGAGAGTAAACTACTATGGCTATACTGGGTTGAGAAAGGAGAAGCACGAGCAATGGAAGATATTTTAGAACGATATACATCTCATGGAATGTGTGAAGGTGCGCATAAAAAGAGGTTGACGGATAGAGGCTCAAATAAGGTCACAGTAAACCTCTCGCCAATTGTATGGTATAAGTACTCAAGGATTTCCCCCATTCTAGGAAGTACACGATTACATCTTCTTTTCGTCGCCTCTAACTCTACATTACTCATCATCATCCTCATCCTCGACGACTCTTCTCCTCTTCCTATCATCCCTCCCTTTTCTCCTTCTCCTATCAAACTCCTCTTCCTCCTCTTCCTCTTCACTCCCCTCCTCAACCTCCTCTTCCTCATCACTTCCCTCAATAAACTCATCATTGAGATCATACTCATCCTCCTTCCTTCCCCCGCCTCGTCCATAGATCGGGGGGGAATCTCTCTTACTCCTAGTCCCACTTCCATGGTGTCGCCTCATTCCGAGACCTCTTCCACTGTACTCATTCGCCTTTTCACGCGCCTTCTTCGCCTCTGCCTTCTTCCGCCGTTTCTCGTTTTCCTTGGCCGCCTTTTCGGCTTCGCGCCGGACCTTTTCGGGGTCGGTCATTTCTGATGGGTCCATGGGGTTGCGTTTGACGGATCCGCGCGCGGCCTGGTTCTTTGCGACTTCGTCGCGGAGACGGTTGATGGCGGAGTCGGCCGCGGGAGTACCGGATGAGGAGACGACCTTTAGCGCGGATGTGGCGTGGCCGACGACGCGGAGACTAGAATTGGTTTCGTGGGGGTCGAGGAGATAGGTGTGGGAGTCCTGGACGGGGTCATAGAGATGCGGTTTCTTGGGGTCACTGGTGAGGGATTTGGAGGGGAGGTCGTAGAGAGCTGGGGAGCTGGCAATTTGCAGAGAGAGTGATCCATCGGACCACCGGATTATGCGTGCGTTGGATTGGAGTTGGGAAGGGTCGTGGGGATGTTGGCGGAAACGGATTGTCGAGGTTGCGGCTGTGTAGAGAGAGGTGGTGGAGTCAGGGGGAAGGGTCGGAAGCGTGAAGGTTTCGGGATTAAAGAGTTGTGGTGAAACGGAAAGGAAGGAAGGTATTTGAATAAGGTGAATGTGTGAATCGCTTCCAGGGCCTGGGCCTGGATGGCGCGGGAGCGCCATTTCAGCGGTAGTCTCGTACTGGCTATTGAGGACATAAGGACACAATTCCACCAACATGAGAAGTTAGGAGAAAGCTTACTCTTCCACCTCCTCTTCATGCGTCGGCGCCGCCTCTCCCTCCTCTTCGTCGCCAAATAGATCGTCATCGACTTCCGGCAGTTCTTCCTGCTTTTCCGCCTCATCTTCGTCATCCTCAACAGCAGAGCGATTGCGCTTGCGACTCGTCACTTCTTCTTCGGCGCCGGATTCATTGTCGGATCCAAACATTGTATCGAAGCGGTTGCCGTTCGCAAGTTTTTCGGCGGCCGGTGAGCTTGGTTCGGAGGAGGGATCTGCGGTGAAGCGCGTTCAGCAGGATTCTATAGGGCGGTATGTGTGCGATTCGAGCAGTGAAAAAGTTTATTTGGTCGGATAAGCTTGAGAATATACGTACCTGATTGCGATGAAGACATGTTGGTGCTGAAGAGGTGAGAGCTGCGGGATGAACTTCGACGGGAGACGCGAGCTGTCGTTGCGGAAGTAAGACGGGTAACCAGCCTTCTGCGCACGCGCGCAGGTTGACGGGACTGTTCGATCCGACATAAATTACTTTCCAATATATTTCACACACAAACTATCTGGTCTATCTATGAAGCCTCTGATTTTACGTTTCAATAGTGCTTTTAGTACCCGTACACCCTCTCATGTCGTGGCATCATTCCATTTTGGTCATTTCGTTTTCATCACTCGGTCGTCCCGTTCCCGTTTATCAATGTCCCAATCCCCTGCCCTCCTTAAGCCTCAAACTCACTGTCCAAGACGCAGCTGCTATAAGTGAGAGGGTCCAAAATACCCATTCTACACCCCAACCCTCCATTCCTTTTGCCAGGCCCCAAGAGCCCACCAATGGCCCAACAGTCCTAGACAATGCCATCAGCGATGATCCAACACCGTGTATTGTTCCCAGTACACCCGGGACCTCCACTGCATTTGTAAGCTATCATTGTAATCATTTCTGTCAGTTCACCTCATCAAACCATGTAACTCTTGGGTTGCAATCTCACCAATGCTATACTCGCAGGAAACGCGAATGTGCGCGCTGCAACTTGGATTGCCAGCACTCCAGATATTCCAGCCCATGTGGCAGCATCGCTTATCCTTCGGAGAAACACCAACATCGGCGTCAGCAGATATGCAATTGGAAACAAGGAATTGCTCCATCTATAGCTCCGAATAAGGCCCAGCCTTATTTGAACTGGAGGGTAAACGATGAGCTGCATTGCGATCCCAAGAGTTCCGAGAAAAGACAATGCTGTGCCAACGGAAACGGGTGACAAATTGAGGCCTCCAAGCAACGGGTTTGAGGCAGAAGGGGCAGACAGGAAAATAGAGTAGAGTTGCATCCAGGTCGCATTGTGCAGAGGGGTGAAGGTGAAGCAGAGAAGTGTTAGGAGAATTTGAGGTGTGAACATTGAAAGAAATGGGGGCCGAGGTTCAAATGATGGGGATTCCGAGGGAGAGGGAAGTAATGGGGTGCGTTCGGTTTCCTCTTCTGTGCCAGAGGACGAGGAGCTTGGAGGTTGTTTTGTGTGTCCAGTTGGTACACGGCGGTAGAGTCGACGGAAGAAGAGGAGGACCCGGGCGCCCATATCTGGTTTGTGTCGTTGTGTTTCGAGCGTCTGATAAACCGTTAGTTGAGATCCCAGGAGATAGAGGAACCCGAGGAAGATAGTGTGAAAGGCTCATATCCCCGTTTGCAGTCAGTCTCATAGCATGTCCATAACTCACCTCCTGGAGCAAGAACAACCCCGCAAACCAGCTCCCCATTAGAAACACTGCGTTGACCACATTTGGCAAGGCATAGGGATACCTTTCCGTCCATTCCGGCCAATGAACCCCCCACAGAGGAGGTGAGCCCGAATATTTCCCCATGGGATCCGCCAAAGCACCTCCAAGCATCGGCCCGAGTACAATTCCCACATTGAAGCATATGGGCATGATCAGAAACGCTCTTGCCTGGTGTTTCTTCTCTCTAACAGTTTCACCGACCACTGTCCTGAAGACACCCACATTCCCATTCAGAACCCCAGACAATACCTTCCAGAACAAAGCCTCTTGAAAGTTGTCAGCGAAAGCGAAACCAAGAATAGAGACAATTGTTCCTGCAATCCCCATAAGAATGACAGGTTTTCTGCCAATGTGGTCCGATAGCCAACCCCAAAAGAAGCCGGTGAGACATTGTGCGAAGGCGAAAGAGGACTGAAGAACTCCGGCTTGCTTGGAGATGGTGGAGGCAGAGGGAGGCGAACCGTCGGCTGTTGGGAATGATTGGAGGAGGTAGTAGATGAAAGGGAGCAGCGAAGTTTGTGTCAAGGGCTCGGAGAAACGACAGAATGCCAGAGCCATGAGCTCGGTCTTGTGAGGCAGGTTTTGCCAGCTCGCGGGAGGAGAAGGGTCATGTTTTGGGTCGTCTTCGATAGCGAGAAGGAGATCATCGGAGGTGGTAGAGGACGAGCGAGAGCGAGGAGACATGCTCGAACGACGTTGGCAACGACGATGATAAGAGTTTGGAAAGAAGGAAAGAAAATAAACTCGAACCAGCTAGCTACTCATATAAAATGGCAGATACAAGATGTTCACCACGGGCACGAGTGGGAGAAGATGAGGAGAAGAAGAAGAAGAAGAAGAAGAAGAAGAAGGAAGAGGTGTTGCTTCGCGGCCGCCCAAGACATCAGCCACCCCTGTCATCGCGTGCTGATCACTTTCCTCACGGATAAACGGTACCGCCATTGAACTTTATATACGAAACACAAGTTTATCGGCTATTTGAATGCACGAAGAGTTAAAACGGCAGTAAAAACATTGATCGCCATCTGTTGTTGTTGAGCTGCCCCCATCGCCGAGCTAACTCTTGATTGTTGTCATAAAAAGCCCCCAATTCCCTTCAGTATTGCTACCTCTTCAATGTCTCCTCCCCCACCCGCCCCCTCTCCTGCTCCCGCGGACCCCCATGGCGTTTCTTCCCTTATCGCTTCCCTCTCCCTTGCTCCCCACCCCGAGGGTGGCTACTTCCGACGTCTCCACCAACACGCCTCTCTGAAGCTCCCGTCCATCCCGTCCCCCTCAGCATCCTCGCCTCCGACGAATGTCCCTGCGTCGAGCAGCATCCACTACCTCCTCACGCCGTCCTCCCCCATCGGCCATTTCCACTCCAACCAGCATCTGACCTACCATTTCTTGCACCGTGGGGGGGGAAGATATGTCCTCATCCACCCGGACACAGGAAAAGTGGAGACGTTCTTGGTGGGCCATGGCGAGGGGAGGAGATTGATGTGGGTTGTTGAGGGCGGTGTGTGGAAGGCAAGTTGCTTGGAAGGGGAGGAGCTGCTGTTGATTTCGGAGGTTGTCGTGCCATCCTGGACACCAGAACAGCACCGATTTTTGGATGAGGAGGGGCTGCGAGGGATCGTAAAGGATAAGGTAGTACGCGAGAGCTTGCAAGGGTATTTGAAGAAGGAATAGGGATGGCCAGTGCGGAGCTTCACATGGTGGTGGTGGAGGAATAGATCATAGAGAGAGTTGGATATACCGCGGGAGAGATTTGTTGGGCTATACCCGATATAAGTGTTTATAGATTGGTAGATGGATATCTTTTGTATGTATGAGCAAACGTTGTACTGGAGTAAGTTCTGGTGAGTTGATTATGACCACAAGGCTGATGATGGAAGTTTAGCACTCGGCCGCACAGACAGGACCCCACGGCGACACGCGAAATTCCTCTACCAATTTTGGCATCACCTCTGGTCTGGTTCGCAACCTTCATCTCCTCCGCCCTTCTCTTCTCCTGGACCAGCAACATCCCAATCTCGCTATCGCCAAGCACGGGGCTCCGCTGTCGCAGCTTGTATCCCAGTGTCGATCACACCGAGTTGGGCGAATGTTCCTGGGATGTTGATGGTGCTGCAACACGCCAGGTACACACAGTGCAGGGAGAACAGCCCAGGACGCGTGTTTCTGTCTATTTTACTCCTGAGCGGAGAGGATCGCCGTGATGTGATCTTCTTTCTGTAACAGGTCGCTGTTGTCCGTGCCGTGTGGCCTCAGTCTGGTTGTGTATTTTCGTTGGGACGATGTCTTTCTCCCTTTGGTCTTCTCCCCCTTCGTCTTCGTCTTGTTGTTGATACCCCACGGTCTTTACCTTTCTTTACGCTCTTTTATCGGACTTTCGTTCTTTTTGAATTTGGTTGTTGTATACAGGAGACGTTCGCATCATACTTGGGTTGGACTCGGACTCGGACTCAGACTCGGACAACTCAGAGAGCTACAGCCACAACTCACAGCACTCACCGCTTCACCTTCACATCATCGAACACATCTATAGCTTTCCTACAAATAATTTCTGCTTCAATCAAAACATCATCAAACACCACAGATTTCCATCCGCCCCTCAATGGCATCTCAACCTCCTCGTCCGCCTTGACTGTCTTCGCCATCATCAAATCTATCAAATCCTCAAACCTCGATTTCCTCCTCCTCCTCCCCATTTTCAATCATACTCAATTAACCTACAATGGCGATCACATCCAAACTCCGTCTCCTCCTCTTTACCACCCTCTCCCTCTTCCTCCTCTCCACCCTCCTCCACACCCTCCACCGCTCTCTCCCCATCACCTCCCCATCCATCAGCAACCCAACAACCCACTCCACCTTCACGACCCCCAACACCACCATCACCAGCAGCTTCACTTCCCGCCTCTCCCGCAGCCCCAAAAACGCCTACATCTTCTACGCTACCAGCAACACCTATGCCTGTTCCGCACTCGTCAACATCCACCGACTCTCGCGCTTCCACCACCACAACTCAACAGTCCCGGGCCTCATCGCACTCATAACACCGGCTGTTTCCCCTTCGCTCGTGAAACGGTTGAGGGCGACGGGGGCGGTGGTGATGGTGTTGCAGCCGCCGAGGGTTAATTCAGTGTTGGGCGGGGGAGATTACTATAGGGAGAGTTTGCTGAAGCTGCGGGCGTTGGGGGTGAGGGAGATGGGGCGGGAGTGGAGTGGGAAACGAGGCAGAAGAAAAAGGAGTGTGTTTGGGACCAGAGCCGGAGAGAGAGCTCATGATGGTGAAGGGTTGAGCAACGAGGACGCAGAGTGGATGATGCATCTTGAGCGAGTCGTTGTTCTCGATTCTGATCAACTCGTGATGCAGAGGGTCAATGAGTTATTCGAGATGGATGTTGGAGAAGATGGGTTAGCAGCGCCAGAAGCTTGGTGGTTATCACCGGTATCCCCGACATCCTCCTCCTCCTCATCATCATCATCCTCCCCTACAAAACCCTTTTTCACCTCCGCCCTCCTCGCCGCAAACCTCACGCACCCGACCCTCTGGCCCTCCCTCACCACCGCGCTCTCGCACCCCCACCGTGGGGAATATGATATGGACCTCCTGAACCGGCTCATCCCACACCCGCACATCCTCCCGTCATCATACTGCATTCTCAACTCGATATTCCGTCGTTCCGAGCCACCCGACTCGTTGGGTGAGTTTCCGCGGAGCTTGGAGCAGGTGTGGGAATCCGAGACGAAGGTATTGCATTTTACGGATGGGGGAAAGCCGTGGGAGTTCATATTGCCTGAAACTGGGGAGGAAGTTGCGGAGAATGGTGGCGGTGAGAAGAGGGAAGGTGGTTGGAATTCACTGAGGAGGTGGTTTCGTGGGGAGGATGGGGAGAAGGTTGTGGGGAGAGAGATATGGGTGGAGGGGTATAGGATATGGCAGCGGGAGGCGGCGGAGGAGGGGGTTTGTGGATGGCAGCAGCATGTTGAGATGTGATATGGAGATTTGGAGATGAAGATGTGGGATGTTAGATTAGTGTATGCTGATATTGGTGGATTAGAATCATCAGATTCTAGGGATTAGAGAATTGCCACGAATTGAACCAGGATGACAAATTCATTCCAACACATTCTATGGCCGCTGTATGTAGTTCTTCCATTCACATAATCCTCCAGAGCCAACGTACCAAGACTAGGGACGAAGGCAAACCCAAGACCATCCACATCTACGACACAACAAAACGCATTATCAAGACAGCAGTAGACAAGGCCATTACAAACGCTGCTTCAGACAGACCAAAGCACCGCAACCAACGCAAACAAGAAAATTACATATTGTTCCCAAACGCCGAAAATATCAGTCTTCAACCGCAGTATCGCTGAAAAGTATCAACCTTCTCAAGTCTCCCTATGAAGTACCTCCGCCTAAGGCCAATTGGCATCCACAATTTTCACCGTTGCATCCTGCGCTCCCAACCCATCGCCCAACTCCCACCGACCTTCCCATGGATCTCCTTGGATGCCCGCACCAAGCTTCCGACCCCTCTCCAACCACTTCTGGTACTCTGCTTCCTTCTGGGCCTCTTTCCTCCTCTTGGCAGAGGGCACATCATGCGTTTCGTTCCACAGTCGGTTCGCCTTATGCCCCGGGGGTGTCTCGAACTGGAATCCTTCTGGAGCAGGGCCAGCCAGCGGGGTTATTTGCTGACCGGTTCTCGGGTCGATGAGAAAATTGACCTTTGTGTTGGCTGGGAGGGTAGAATCTGTATGTGAGAGAGGGGCGGATGAGTAAGTGCTATTAAGTGATATTCTTGTTCCACCCTTTGGAAGGGGTGTGGAAGCCGGCAAGATTGAGCTACCAGA
Source organism: Ascodesmis nigricans (assembly GCA_004786065.1). Lineage (NCBI taxonomy): Eukaryota > Fungi > Ascomycota > Pezizomycetes > Pezizales > Ascodesmidaceae > Ascodesmis > Ascodesmis nigricans. The sequence goes on from ML220116.1 coordinate 375,630, forward strand.
GGGCGTAACGGCTGGGCCGAGCCCGAGCACGTTTTTCACCACGTCCATGTGCTGGGCCATGTGCGCATCCCATTCTGCCTCAGTCATGGTCAGGGTATGGTTGACACATACATCCCAGTGGCAGGGATATTTTCCGTTTGGAAGACCGCGCTTGTGGACCTTTGTGACATGCCGCTGGAGGGTATCCCAATTGTGCAGACACGCGGTGCAGGTATGCCACAAGCAGCGGTACTCTTTGAAGAGCGGAGCAGCGGAACCGGGGGTGCGGGCGACGGGGTTGAGCGAAGACGAAGACGAGGAGGCGTCGCCGGTGCGTCGACGTTTTGATGGATGCGGGGAGGACATGTCGTTGTGGTCGGTGGTGGAGGTTGATAAGCGACGCGGGTCAGACGTGGTATTCCCGTTGCGACTGACGCGCGACCCCGGCGCCTGAACTGTCGACGCTGCTCCAGGATGGCCTCGCTTTTTGTCAGACTTTGTGGCACTCGGCGAACCTGGCCCTACACCATTCGGAGTAGAAGGCACCGCTTCGTCTCCCATCTGATCGCCCATTCCGGCGCTTTTCACCGGCACGGGTTTTGCTTCTGGTGAAGGCTTCGGATCCAAAACATCCCAATTGATCGTCGATAAGTCAGTTTCCAGCGACACCTGACCCAGAAGATTCTCTCTGAGGGGGCGAAGATGGTCATTGAGCGGCCGTTCCGTCGGATGCTTTCCGATGACAATTAGGATATTGCGTGCAATGTTATTCGAGCTGTATCGGGAGCACCGTTTTGCCTTTTCTCGACGCAGCGGCTCGGCGAGAGGTGCCTTTGGATCAGGAATCTTCTTGCGAGGAGGGAGAGTGATGGATGACTGTTGCTTGGAATTTTCCTTTGTCAAGTCGATGAAAGGTGATGGACCATTTTCAAGTGCTCCAGCGGGTGGGAACCCAAAACGTGGGCCCATACCGGCAACCACATATGGGTGGGGATAGGGTGGACCGAATTGAGGGATTGGAGGCCCCCTAAGACTAACGGCTCCTTCCCTAGCGCCTTGTAGATTGATGGGTGTCTGCCAATGGGGCTGCATTGGAGGCGTAGCTGATGGAGAGTCAACAAGTACAATAGGATGTTGCATATTCCCGCTAGGAACATACGGCCTGAAATGATATGGTCCGGGTGGGTGCACGTGGCCATGTGGGGGAGGGCCTTGGGGACTGAATGCAATGGGCCTAGGTTGAGGATGTGGACCGAATACACTGGAGCCGGGTTGAGGATGGAAACGGGGTTGCGGAGGTGGATGAGGCATGGGACCATTCATCTGCTCATTTGAAGGTCTTTGCTGATCCAAGGTGCCTTTGAAGGGCAATTTAACGATTAGAGAGCTGGGAGATCCTTTCTGAACGCCTTGAGGTGGCCATCCCTCCGTACCCGGGCGTTCTCGAGGGTTCGGTTTTGTGGTACTCGAATTGGCTGGTCTATTACTAGACTCTGCGCGCGGTACTCCATAGACTGGTTGTTCATGAATTGCCATCTTTGGTGAATCCGTCCGAGGAGGATGGCTTTGAGAGAAATCTGAACCCATAGGTTCATTGGTTCCCATATGTGACTCGTTCATGAGCTGTTCCTGGACATCATCGACCTCACCCAATACCCTGCCACCAGTCTGGACTGTTTGGCCGTCAGGACGTGACTTTACATTGGGGAGGATGTTCTGAGTAGGAGGATTGAGAGTTGATGTGCTCCGAGGATGCAGTGCTTGTTGCGAGGCGCCTTGAGATTTGGGGGGTAGAAGTGGTTGTGGAGAAGCGACGGTCTGGTTGTTTCGGTTGGTGGTTGCAGGTGTCGGTTTTTTGGTGAGAGTCAACAGATGCTTTGCAAAGTGCGCTCGATCAAATTTGTATCCCAAATTCTCAAAGTACTGACACAGTCTGACAAATTGGTGAGTTGTGGGCAAGAATTTGGCCAATACATCGGTATCAATCGCAATGCCCAGTGTATCAAAATACTCTTTTACTGCAATGGCCATTTGTTGGAAATGTTGTTTAGACTGTGAGTCTCGAGAAGGCTCCTGTGAAGGCGCCGCTGAGAAGGATGGGGCAGGGGCTGTGGGTGGTGAGGGATGTTGCTGTGGAGCAAGAGCAGGCGGGGAGTCCTGATGTGGTTTTGGCTGAACAGAAGAAACAGGGCCGGGCTGTTGGCGTCAGCAAACTGAACATTGTAAATAAGAGGAGATCATACCAGAGCGGGACTCGCTTCCTGTAACCTTTTCTTTCCTGAATTTTTCGGCTTCGATCTGTTACCCCCGCTTCTTTCTGTCTCTGGGACCGCTGCTCCGGTTGACCGTGGTATCGTTGCTACCTGTGGTGCTCCTGGGGTTGCAGTTCGCGCAGCAGAGAGCGTCGGGGTAGTCGTTTGCGCTTGCGGAACTGTCCCCTGCTGCCTCTCACCACTTTCGGTAATCGCAGGTCTCGTTGAGCTCTCTTTCTTGACGGACTGCCAAACATTGTGAAAGGTACTCGGATCTTTCTGTTGGAAGAACCGCATTGTTTCGACCATTTTACGCATGTGAGCTTCCATAGTGACCGCATCCACGGGGGCACTTGGATCGAGCTCAGGCATGACAGGGAGAGGAGCCGCCGGAGTTTCCATTAATGAAGGCTTTGGGTCTAGTTTTGGAGCCGCTGGAGGCTCTAGCTCTGGGATCTGAGGCTGGTCTGGCTGCTCCTCTGGTTCTGCTTCTTTCGGAGGTGTGGGCTCTCTCTGAATGCGCGGCGGGGGTGGATTGTAGATGTTCTGGAGCTGGACGTATTGTTGCGAAGGTTCAGGCTGGTATAGAGCGGGGGGATTATAGACTGGAGCGGAAGGTGTAGGGTCAGAACGGCGAGGTGGATGCTGCAGCGGTTGTGTTTGTGATTGCGATTGCGATTGAAGCCGTGGTTGTGGTTGTGGTGGAGGATGATGACGGCATTCTTGGTGGGTGGACGCCGTTGGCTGCGGTTCCGGGCGTGGAGGAGCAACGCGCGACTCGAAATCTCGATGTGCACTTTCGCTTGTCGCTTGTTCCTGCATCGCCTTCATCGCCATGTGGTGCGCTTCCCTCTCAAGAACACGGCGAGCAATCTCTGTTGCGTCAAACCGACTTTCCGACTCTGTTACATTTGTCGCCGTATTATACGTCTTCTCAACCGAGGTTGGGGCGGTCGGTGCGGGGTGCACAGGTTTTGGAGGAGGAGTCTGACTGACTATAGGGCTATGCCTTTGGTTATACATTGATTGCTGCGGGACTTGTGGTCGTTCCGAGGCCTGGAAAGAGCCAGAAACATGGGAGGATGTCGAAAGGACAACTGGTTGAGTTGATGTCCCCGTTCGAGCCTGGGGAGCATCTGTAGCATGATGATATTGCTGCTGCTGTTGTTGATTCTGCTGCTGATGCTGATGGGATATGGGCTGAGCAATTCGTTGCGGAGGAGATGCTTTGTAATGGCCGGTGCTCGTGAGAGGAGGCCGATACTCTGGAGCAGATGTTGCGGTCACGGTATGTACCGGAGCCTGTGCGGGAGTGCTGGCATTGGGATAGTAATGATGCCGCTGTTGCTGTTGTTGCTGCTGTTGCCGTTGCTGTTGGGCTTGTATCTGTTGTGCAATATGGTATCCAGTTCCAATCATGGATGTTATGGGGGTCCCCATCACTGGGGAGACCCCAGCAGTTGTTTGTGCTCTTTGATCCATCATGTTCGTATTCCCTACCCCAGCTGTCTGGCTTATCCCGCTACTATCAACTGAGCTCACATACACGTGGCTTCCATGGGCGCCAGGCTGGCGAGTGTACTGTGTAGCCGGATATCCCCCCCATACTGGCTGTTGAGCTTCGCCTGAGGAACCATAGCTGGTGGTGCTGTTTTGTTGTTGGTAACCGTAGGCTGTCTGAGCAGAGGCGGGACTTCGCGGGGCCGTAGGATGCTGGTTGGTAGGGCCGGGATCGGAGATGCGCCGATCATGGTACATTGAGCCAGGCTGCTCGCACATCGCCTTTTACTTGGTACATATACCTTGCGGGAGCTTACGGCAGGATTGGCTGCGTGGGACGGAGGAACGAGGGCGGAAGCGGTGGGGAGTTGGGGGGCAGGTGAACCTGTCGCGCTTGGTAGACGCGTCATGAGCACTAGCATGATGTGAGCAGTAGTAGTGGGATCTCGGCCATGGATCACGGATCATCACTGGACCATCCTGTCAGATGACGCTTGACTTACATAAGCTAGGGTGCAGCCCTCTGTGACGCCCGCGATTTCGCTGCGCACCACACAGCGGAGAACTGCACAGCGCGAACTCAACGCCAACCGCCCAACGACAGCGCCGACGACGACCCCACGACTAACGCCCTAGCAGCCCCCAGACGACACAATGACCAAGCTCAACAACGGTACGTCGATTTCCCGCCGATTGCTGCCGAAGCTGGAAATGGGATATTGGAGGAGATATGGAGGAATTGCTGGAGAGATGGAAAGCAAGAGCATTGCAGAGAGACGGGGGAAATTTTGGAGATTTTCGCTTGGGAGCTAGGCTTACGCCGTTGTTGGAGAATACAGGTCTCTCTGCTTCCCGCAGAAAGTCGCGCAAGGCGCACTTCTCTGCTCCTTCCTCTGTCCGCCGCACCATCATGTCGGCCCCCCTCTCGAAGGAGCTCCGCGAGAAGTACGGTGTACGAAACCTCCGCATCCCGAACTCCTACTACGACGCATTTTCCTGACTCCGAGCTCGATATACAGGTCCGCTCTATCCCCGTCCGCAAGGATGACGAGGTCATTATCACTCGGGGCTCCCTGAAGGGCCGTGAGGGCAAGGTCACATCCGTTTACCGTCTTCGCTATGTCATCCACGTCGAGCGTGTTACCCGCGAGAAGGTCAACGGCCAGTCGGTACCCGTCGGCATTGCTCCCTCCAAGGTCATCATCACCAAGCTCAAGCTCGACAAGGACCGGGAAGCTATCTTGGAGCGGAAGGGCGGTGACAAGAAGAAGGCGGATGCATAGAGGGCGAGAACGGCGTTGTTTTTTCTTGGGCCAGTTAAAAAACTCGTTGTTTTCTGTTGGCGGGGTTCATATTTTTTCGGGGTTCCTCTTTTTTCACCGGTGTACGACAATCAAAATGATGCCTACACTCAGCGACAAGACAGCTCCAACCCGCCCCGCCCTGCTTGCGCATTTCGGTTTTACGGTGATTTCTTCGATTCATGGCGTTTGGTCGGAACTTGGTTGCAATATGGGCTTGTATGGAGATGTTCTGGGGCTGGCGGGTCGGCAGAGTGTTCGACGATAATCTACGGCGCTCCGATCCTGTCCGTTTTGTTCTGTGTGACGCCAATGTTGTGCTAATATCCATTCATATTGAGATTAGAAGTCGCCATCTCCACTGTGTCCAATTTGAGTGATTACCGAACCGCCCGATTATCTCCTCAGCAATCGTTAGAAGAATCATCTTCTCTCCAGTGGTTGTTGAGGTAAACGAAGGGCGGAAAGGAATGCAGGCCAATTGCTTCTCCACGGAAGTGTGCGGATTTCCCCGAGCTTTGCAGATCGCACCGAACCCATTTATTCGTGTTGGATGTGATTTGAAAGCACGGTACACCTGAGCTCTGTAGTTGAATAAATACATAATTCTGCTGCTCCGTTTTATGTTCTATCCCCATTGCAATGTGATTATAGTGTGATATTATTCAACTGACAAGATCATTGACAACTAGGAACAATGAAACAAGTACAAATCCGATTCCATCCAAGATCCATCCCTATATATCGGTGTAGAAGATACAATACACAACACAGGACAATACAATACAGGACAATACACTATATACAGCACACAACAGCGCATCTACAAACATAACCGTACTCTACTCCAAAGAAATCACCGTCCAGAAGAATGAAGCATTCAAGGAGGAAAGAAGACTGGGGGCTAGGTAGACAAGTGGGTTAATAACAAACGAGAAAGAGGTCATACAGGATAGCGATTCAACTTAACAGATGGGTTATAAAAGCGGGAGGAGGATAATACGAGGAGAAGAAGAAACAGCACATACAAGTAAACACTATTTTCCCCACATCACCGGAACCTCGCCTCTATCCCCATTCATCCTCCTTACTCCATCCTCCAACTTCACCTGCGCCGCCATCCACCATACTGCGGCGGCGCTCCTCTATCCCACATCGACATCGGCGCCACAACATACTTGTCGCCGCCATGATAAAACTGACTCTGATGATGATACTGTTGCGGTGGCGGCGGAGGAGGGTACTGAACTTGGCGCTCCCCTGATGGCGCTCCATACATGTACACTCTCTCCCTTTCCCTCTCCCGCTCCCTCTCCCTTCCTCTCTCCCTCCCTCTCTCGCCACGATACTCCTCATGGTCGCGGCGGCTTCGGTATCGAGGATTGTTGTCGACCCTAGATCGAGACTGTGACCGAGACCGTTTTCGACTGTGGTACCGGCCGTCGTCGTTGTCGTCCGAGAATTCTGGTTCTGGTTCTGGTTTTAATTCCTTGTCCTTGTCGTCTTTGCCGTTGCCTGGGTCGTCTTCACTCGGGAGATGGAAAGACACGCGGCGGCGGAGAGTTTGGACTGGCGTTTTGGGTTGTGCGCCCTTGAGGGCGGATGGGATGGGGTTGCCGCCGCGGTCTAGCGGGGGGATGGATTGTGAGCGTTTTTGCGGCGGGGGTGGTAGAGGACTAGGTGTACGGTGAGTAGGAGGAGCCGTATTGTTGATATTATTGTTGTTGTTACAACATGGTCCATCACAATACAGATCTTTTGTTTCCTCCGGCTGGGGGTACCCCAACCTGGAGTTTCTGGAGAGCCGCCACCGCTGTACTTCGCTTCGGACTCGTTTATTGAAGCAATCAATGCCGCGGGAAAAGTCGTAGACGAATCCCCAGAAGGGTTCAAACTCTCCCGGGGTTGTGTTGAAGAGCCATGCGATTGCCTGGATGTGGTGGTCTGAGTCTTCAGGCAAGACTGGGGACATGGTGACGAGGTAATCGATGAGTTTCCGGAAGTTTTGGTGTGTGAGGCATGGTGGCTCCGTCATGGATTCTCTATTCCACCGGGGCCCACTGAAACACCCGTGTCAATGAAATCATATCATCTCGTGAGTGAAGAAAAAGCACACTTACCGATTCATCCTACACACCTCGTCCCGGAACTCATCAATACACACCCTTACATTCATACTACACCCCTCGACCCTCCTCACCACCGCCTCCATCTCCATCTTCCCCCTCCCCCCCCTCCCCCTTCCCCCCTCCATCAACATATCCCTCCACTTCTCCACATCATTCCTGATATTCTGCAAATCCACCACAGTGTAGCGGATATGCCATTTCGTCCGCTTCAAGATAAACTCAAAGATATCTGGACACCAGTCCTCAAAACTACTAACGAAGAAATCGAGCACGAGGATGCGTCTGGTCACGGTGATGAAGACACCCGCGGTGGGCCCGAGGAGGAGCGTGTAGAGTGTGCTGTATAAGGCGCCTCGGAGCTGGGTGATGTGACGAGGGGAGACGAGGCTGAGTGAGGGGTCGAGGGGGGGCGTGACGGGCCGGGGAGGTGGGTTGAGGGAGTAATTGGTGACGATGTCGCGGGGGGTGAGACGGATGAGTTCGTGGGAGGTTGAGGAATACATTGATGATGCTGTTTCGTGTGTGTCGAAGCTATATCTACGAAACAACAATGATCCAATGGTGAAACTGAGTTGAATAGGGACAAGAGAAAGAAGCTGAATCCGAAGAAGAAGAAGATAAATGCCTTCGTAATGTTTAGCCCGGTATCTGCGGGGTAAACAAGCCAAATTGAACCCGAGGGGGGAAACTGACTTGGGAAATACTTTGACGTGTACCTAATTTATGTTTGACCGCATCTGATCCGACCACTTTCGCGATAAAGTGTTCGGTAACCCACCGTCTCCGGATGCGGTTCCCTGCCACCGCGCACTCAGGTAGATCAGGTACCTTGAGGTGTGCAAGACGTTTACCCCGAAGCACCCAATGACAAACGGCGAGTATGCACATTGCAGACATAAATATGATGTGCGCCGCACGGCTGCAACATAGCTTGTGGCAGGTGCGCAGTAGTCGTGCGTGTGATGTTCTCATCGTCTCGTACCCGTACGCAAGGGGGACATGATATTGTCGTCATTTATTCAATTGAGGAATGACTGGGAGGCATGGGCTTGTGGTGCTGGTACATGTCAGGGCCCGCACGCACTCAATGATCGAGTTTCGTGGCAATAGATAGGTTGAAGCAGAGAGCAGTGAAAGAGAGATGGTCGATGAGATGAGATGATACCACGGGAACACAAACTAGTAGAGAGAGGGGCAGAATCGGATGAGAACGTGGTGGGTGGAGGTATGGGAGCAACGAGTGAAGACACGGGAGAGAATGATGGCAGAGTGAACCAATAACTGGTGAAGACAAGCGCGTTGCCCAAAATGAGGCGATTCGATTGAGCAATGATGAACATGAGCATCCAACCATTGGTATCACACTCCGCTTCTAAAACCCATCCCGCACAACTAAAAAACCACACCTACGTACACAAGATGGCTAGCCAGATATAAACTACAATACAATACAGTACCGGGCATCCAATCCAAATCCCACACCGGCTGTACCTAGGTATAGTACTCTCCTTTACCAAGGCCCGCAAAAAAACACATATGGTATCATATCTTATAACGAATGAAAAACCAATATCCTCATCCAGCGGGACCACCAAACATCTTCCGCCAAACACGAATCCACAGGTAAAAACACACAACCATCATACAATGCCTTTTGTCCATGTCGGGGGTCATTAATGTTCTTGCAACCAGATCTACGCGCGATAGGCCGTTAGCTCATGATAGCAAAAAAAGATGCCATGGGGACGGGGTGACATACCTCTATCTTCCCATGCTCTACGCCCAGTCTCCTCGCCTCCTTCTTCGCGCTCGAGATCGCCATGTCCAAATCCTCCTGATCGGAAACCGTAATCATTCCATCGCCATCCTCATCGACAACTTTGCATCTCAGATTTTTCCGTGAGGCGAATTTCTCACGGAGGCGGCTGATAAAATCGTCATACTCGACGTTTGCTGGGACCAGGATTCTCCGGATTTCGTCGTTTAGGTGGGCTTTGACTTGTATCTACGAGTCGTTAGAAAACATACAGATACACTAGATTTTCGATGGTACCTTTCTGATCTCCTGTCTCACGCTTCTGGTGGGTTTCACCATTTCAAAGCCGTCTTCTTCAAATTCACTCCCCTCTAAGGCGTCACTAGCATACTGCTCATCCTCATCATATCGACCGCCACGGCTTTGCGCTGGTGGTGGACCCCGTCGATTCTGCTGTTGGTCACGGTTTAAACTCCCGCTTCCTGGTGCACCTCTTCGCACATTTCCCTGGGAACCTTGGCTTGGAGGAGCTCCACGCGGGCTATCCCGCTCCCGGCGAGGCTCGCCGTATTTGTGGATATCGTCCGCGTAGGGATTGCTTTGGATTTCATCTAGGTAATCTGTTTGTGGGCCTCTTGATGGTGCTCGTTGCTGCTGTAACCGAGGGTCCTCACGGTATTCCCGTGGTGGAGGTCCGCGGGGATCGTATCCCCTCGGAGGTGGTCCGCGAGATTGCTGTTGTGGTGCACCCATCCTGGGACTGCTTCTTTCTGAGTATGCATGACGGGATTCCATAGAAGGAACATGGGTGGTCTGGTTACGGCGCAGTGGACCGTATCCCTCCGGAGCATCGTAACGACCACGGTCTCGGCTCTGATCTCGGGGTCCACCGCGGTCATGGTATTGAGCTTCGTTGCGAAGTCCCGTCGAGCGAGATCCCATACCGGGGGCAACGGTGTTGGCGCGGACGGGTTTGGAAGGAGTGAATTCGTTTTCTGGAGGTGGGGTGGGAGGGAAAGATGGGCGTTCATTGCGGAGTTTTGCAGATACCGGGTTCGAGAGTGGGGTATAGGAACTGCCGGCATTGAGTTGAGATTGGCGACGGGATTGAAGGTCTGTACGGACGAGATTGGAGGCAGCGAATGAGATTTCATTGGGCGGGCGGTCATCGGTGGCATTTGTTTGTTTGAGCTCGGTCTAGGAAAGCTGTTAGCAGGATACCAAAATGTACCAGTCAAGCTCCGCACCTTCTTGACCACTGCGCCGGAAAACCCAGTAAATGCATTCTGAGCATCGGAGGCAGCCACCAATCTGGCCTTTCCAAGGTAATCTTTCGCCTTGACGTTCCGTACTTTCGACTCATTAGGCCGGTACAATACGCCAACGCCAACTGAAAAGACAGTGTATCCCTATGACAGTTCAGCATACCAACTTGTGGTAAACAATTGGAATACCAACATCAGCCTGCTCCTGGATAGCGTCGTCAATAACATTGTGGTCTTCAACTTGCTTCTCCTTTGCCGCAAACTCCAAATCCTTCATCCCCAGCTCCATCTGCTGATCATAAATGTAGCAGAGACCCCGGTTGAAGAGCACCTCGCATGAAAATAGCTTAAACTTCAACCCCAGCTGTTCGTAGTCGATAAGTGTGTTGCCGCGGAGGTACAGCAGAGCTTCGTTGAAGTTGGCCATAGCTTCCTGGAACTCTCCCAACAGGAAATTGGAAACTCCCATCTGGAAGTACGCCACGGCGAGGAACGAATCAAGGCGGACAGCCTGGGTGTACGCTTCCACCTATGCCACCAACGTCAATGCCTGGCCAACCTTTCCGGACCGCAAGTACGCACCGCACTCTCATGTTCGCCCAGAGTTGCATGGATCATTCCAATGTTGAAGAAAATCTTGGATGTGTCGGCAGTGGACTCGAAAATCTCAAGAGCCTTATGATACTCCCCGCTGTCATAGTAGTCGAGCGCCTCTACCCAGGTTTCGATTTCCTATGCTCCAGAAGTGTTAGCCCACGAACCGCTGAAGCTCTGGTCCAACCCACGTGGGTCCCACCTGTTTGAGAGACATGACGAGAGCGTGAGCTACGGAGGAGCGTCGGCCTCCCCACTATGACTGTGTCTAGGAGTGGCTAAGCTGGAAATACAGGAAAGTCGGTGCGAGAGGGCGGTCCGCGGATGCTGCGTGTCGATCGTGGTAGGACGGCTGCTTAACGGAGGAGAGGATGAGGGGAAGGGGTTCGTAGACGGAGGAGTCGTTTTTGGCGGCAGATACGGGGATCAGAGACGAGGCTGGGGGACGGTACGGTAGCTATCGGTGTTGGAGACGAAGGGGTGGAGGTTTTAGGGGGGTGTCGTAGAAAACGTCTGGACTGGGGGAGGGGTGGGGGGTGGAGGCAACGGATGGTGTGGCTCGACTGCAGGGGATGGATGGGGTTCTGGTGGTGGTGAGGTGAGTCTGCGATACATTTCTGTTGGACCATTGTGGCGTTGGCGCCGACAAGAATCGCTCAGTAACTGGAGGGCGGATGTCTGTAGCCGCCATCAATCGTCTGTCCGGCAGGTACCTGCCTTTGTACCCATCTCTGTTGGGTTTTTATTGTTGTTTTCCGTTTTCTGGTGGTGATGTGCCCGGAATACTGGTACAGAGTAGTCCGCCTGTCATAACTATGGCCAAAGCTCTAGAATGTAATTGTGTACATAAGTTCAAGTTTATGGATGCAACGCTTATGCTCCTACTGGGTATTCCCATCATGTCCACTCAGGTACCTGGATCCTTTCCAGATTCCGTGAAGAGTGCAGTATCGTGCAGTTTCAGAGGACGCGTGTACACTGAGCTACCAACGACACCATTGTAGCTTTGTGATAGAAAGGGTATGACAGCGAGTTGTGAAGCACAGCAGCGTGGGATTATCAATGATCATGATGAGACGTTGTTTGTGTTCAACATGATGATCGCCCGGTGTTCTCGAGAGGTAAACCACGGACAAGACTCTGATCTGTTCTCGAAGGTCGGGCCATCGTTAAACTAACTCCTAACTCTCACCTGCAAGGACCGGAAATGCATCCGTCTCAGGGTCCCCAGCGTTCGGACCGTGCTTAAGTCCATAAGGTACATTCACCACTCTGTTTTTAGTGCTTACTTGCGGCCGATCCAATGACGGCTTGAAGCACTCTGAAGAAGAAGTGTCGTGGACTCCATGCGCACACACAACATGTCCTTTGGGTTCATGGATGCGCACACACCTGTATGATGAATGAGTATACGGCACAATATCCACAACAGCGCCTTTAAGAGGCTGTCGTGTGTGAAGGCATCCATTCAGCTGTGTCGAGGTGCAAGCTGTGGATGCACATCAATCAAAATCAACGCTGCAAGTGCAACTTCCCAGGCTCCCTCCCACCCCACCAGGCTCCTCCCCTCAAACCCCGCTAACAGGACCCCTCCTCCGCTGTGCCCCATTGCCAGCCTGTCTCAGCACTTTTGATCCCTTCTCCATCCTCTTAACACCAACCTCTGTCCCGGTCGTCCTTCATCATCCTCCCTCCCTCCCTCCTCCTCCTCCTCCTCCTCCTCCTCCTCGGACAGCCTCAATCCATCCCTCCGCGGCCCCTCAGCCTCACTTCTTCCCCTCCTGGTATGCAACTCTGTGTTGTTGAGCTCCATACCGACCGCACCGCCCATCTGACAAAACGTCCAGCTAACTCCACATCACCGCCTCCCAGTCCCCCAGACAGCTATACCCATCGTTCGAGCCAGCCTTCAGATTGCGTAGCATATCGGAGCTATTGTTGCTGTTTGATTCGATCCCAAAATCAGCATGAGTGGATGTGGGTCTGCACTGCCTTCTTGTCTCGTCTGTCCATGCGCGCCTTCCAGGCGCATTCCACGCCTGCTTGCTGCCGATGGGAGAGCTCTTGAGATGGGGATTCAGTTCCCTCGTCTGCTTCTTCATTATTCACTGCGCAGCAAAGAGGGTGTCTCGCTAACATGGGTTGTTCACTCTCTAAAGTCTTTAGTAAACTACACGGCCAGCCCCCAAGCTATGACAAGAAGTAAGCTGTTTTTACCCTTCTTCTGACCGAGTACACTAGACTAACAGGATGATATAGGGCGCAATACAAGATGGGCCGCACCTTGGTAAATTGTTCCGGTTCCGAGCCTCTACACTTAATTCTGACGGCCGTAGGGTGCCGGCACCTATGGTATTGTGCGGGAGGCAGACGGGCCTAAGGGGAAGGTTGCCATCAAGATTATCCTGAAGAAGAACGTTAAGGGCAATGAGCAAATGGTTTATGATGAGCTCAAGCTTCTTCAACAGCTCAATCACCCACACATTGTCCGCTTCCACGACTGGTTCGAGTCTCGGGTAAGTGTTCTTCGGACCGAGTTCAAGAGTCATTGGCTAATTCCCTCCCAGGACAAGTTCTACATTGTCACACAGTTGGCGACCGGCGGAGAACTGTTCGATCGCATCTGCGAATATGGCAAGTTCACAGAGAGAGATGCATCACAAGTGATGCGCGAGGTTCTCGAGGCGGTGGCCTACCTTCACGAGCAGAACGTTGTCCATCGGGGTATGAAATGATCGCTTGATTTGCTATGCAATACTAATATCTGAACAGACTTGAAGCCCGAAAATCTGCTATATCTTACACCTGAACATACATCATCTCTTGTACTCGCGGATTTCGGCATTGCCAAGATGCTGGATAGCCCAGACACCATGCTTAATACCATGGCTGGGTCATTTGGATATGCCGCTCCGGAGGTGATGCTTAAGAAGGGCCATGGAAAGGCCGTGGACATGTGGTCACTCGGTGTTATTGCCTACACCCTTCTTTGCGGCTACTCGCCATTCCGCAGTGAAAGCTTACCAGACCTTATTGACGAGTGCACCAACGGACGGGTCATTTTCCACGAGAGATACTGGAAGGAGGTTAGCAAGGATGCCAAGCTCTTTATTGGAGAGTTGCTCCAGCCTAACCCAGATGATCGGCCGATTGCCCAAGTATGGTTCCCCGCCAGTGGTATCCATGTGAGCATATCTGACTAATTGCAAACAGGATGCCTTGAACCACAGATGGCTCAAGGGCGAGACTGCCACGAATTACGATGTCTTGCCCGAGCTTAAGGCATACATGGCGAGGGCTCGTCTCAGGCGCGGTGTTGAAATGGTCAAGCTGGCAAACCGCATTGAAGCTCTCAAGATGACCGAGGAAGATGACACTGGTGACATGCCCGACGCAGCTCGGGGCGCTGCTGAAGGTCAAGGTCCGGCTGGGACTCAAGCTCGCCCGAGTGGTGCTTCCAAATTATCAAAGGCTGCTCGCTCTGCCATCTTCCGTGAAGTTGTACTGGCCAAAGTCCGTGAGATGAAGGCAAACGAGGAGAAGGAAAAGGTGCACAGGACTATCTCTGGGCGTCCAGAATAATTGTTTTGGATGGAGGGGTGTTGCAATCGTATAATCGAGTCACATTTGTTTGTTTTAATGCAGTCATGATTCCCTAGTTTGCCGTTGTTTATCGAAGATGTGATGTTTTTTATGTCATAAGGGTCGGATTTGGCATGGATGTTATCTGGTCTTGTTGCTCTTTACAAAGTGTAACATGAGATGAGTTGATTGTATTTAAGCTGGATCATTGTGAAAATTTTTGAGAATGGGTAATGTTTGGATCAATGTGGTTAAAATTTACGCGTTACTTCACACTTTTTTCCGATCCGATCACTTTCAACACTAGCATCTTCCTGGTTGTATTGTTTCCTTCAGTGGGTATGTATATCTTGTATTAAGTACCGATTTGGCTGGTGAGATTGCCATTGGTGTCTAGGCCTAGTCCCTCAATCATCATCACTATCATCTCCCCCAAATCCAAACGAGAATCCGCCGCCTCCATCACTTTTAACCAGCTCCTCCCACTTGCTGCGTTTAGACTTGTCCAATATCGCCATGGCCGCATCCAACTCTTCAGGATACGTTTCCCTCATCCGCTCCACAAACAACCCATATGGATCCTGAACTTTTGCTGTATCAAAACCAGACACACTACACGCCTGATCTCTCAAAAACCCCAACACAGCCGGCAGTTTCTTCTTGGGTACAAAGTTCTGCGTCAAAGCCAACGACGCATCAAGATTCACCACGAGATGCCACCAACCTAAATCCCAAGTATTGTATTAGACTTTTCTGTTCAAGTTATCTTGAAGATTGAATTGAGAATATGGCTCACCGGATGGAACATGCAGAATCTCCCCGGCTCGACATATGCCTTCTATACACCCGGGAGTCTTCCGCGCCGCTTTGTGGAAGGATACAAACCACTCTGCGATGCTGAGGGGGCTCGTGACTTCGCTTTGGTCGTCGGAGACGAAGACGCCCGGTGGGGGCGTGTTGGGCGGGAACATGATCCAGTATTTTTCGCCAAAGATGACGGCATTCCAGGCGGAGGTTGCGTTTGGGTCCTAGAACACCATAACATGAGCACACTCCACATCGATAACTCCTAAATGGATACGTGTTGTGTGTGATGATTTACCTTGTGGAATGTACTCCCGCTTCTCTCAGGCCCCAGTATCATCCACCTACGATCTGGCCGCTGTTCTCCAAGAAGCTCGAAATAATCTTTTCCGGCCCACTCGGGGACGGAGAACCCGGACTCCATGTCGGTCTTCTCGACAAACGACTTGTCGAAAAGGTAGAGTGGCGATTCATCGCTCTGATTGTTCATGTACGCCACATAGTCGCGGAGTCGCCAGTTCACGCTTTCAGCCTGGAACTTGATGTCCCCATACTCCGTCACCAGGTGATCGAGAGACCAGGTTTGGAAGCCCGGCCACTGCTTGATGGGGGACGTGAGGATGAAGGGTGTGCTCGAGTAGTGCGTTTCAAATGAGTCGGCGGAAATGTCTGTGAAGGTTTGGATCTGGTTTTTTGGGGGGATGTTGCGGGTGTAAGGAGAGAGAGAGATTTGGGACATGTGATAGGGCCGGAAGAGGACGTCTGAGAAGAGGTTGGGGAGCGGGATTTGGCTTTCTTGGGGGGAGGGGAGCTGGAGGTGGGTTCTGCGCCAGGTGCCCTGCCATTTGAAGGCCTGGGAGGATTCTGGGGATCTGGAGATCACGGATGGTTAGGGTACTGGACGCAGAGGAATTGGCATATGGTGGTGAATGGATGAAATCACTGGGCCTGACATACTCGATGAAGAGTGGCCTCCACAGTTCCTCAGACCGACAGAAGCCGTAAATGCCCTTGCTGGTGTTTCCCAGCTGGACGAGACTCTGCGCATCAAGATAGCCCAGGAGCTGGAGGACCAGCTCGTCAGGGAGGATGGCAAAGAGCCCAGTGGACGTGTCACGGAGATTGTAGCTGGCCGTCAGGGCATTCCCGCTGGGCCTGATGTGGAGAGGATGGGGCAGGATCTCTCCGTCAGCGCCCTTGCTCCTGCTTCTGCTGGCGGCATCGCGGTCGTCGACCGGGCTGGCGAAACGGAGTCGCTTTGGTGGGGGAGCACCATCGTCGACGGGCGACCCATGGCGGTCAGAGTACTCGCGGGCTGCCATAGAAGGAGACATCGTGACGGGACACTGGGGCGGCGCCATACGGGAACGATAGTGAGCACGCCTTTACGAGTATAACTTTAGTTAGGTCTGTGTTAGTGAAAACTGGCATCATTCAAGGTTTTCGTCCTTACTTTTTTTTTCTTTTATACTCTCTTGGTGTTGCTTTTCGCACAATGGGGCCCAGCACGAAGGAGCACCAGCCACGTTGATTGGCTGCAACAGTCACCGCCACACCCCCCAGAGATTTTTTTCAAGACTGTTCTGATAAGCCCCTCTTTCTTTCCTCTCTCCATTTCACTCTCCAACCACTTCTTCTGCGACACCACACCCGCCGCACCCCACACTCTCCCGCAGCTACTCTCTACTATCCTCAGTAGCGAGTCACCTTCTTTGCTTGATCTAAGTCAAAGAAGTTTTTCGAGTCTTCACAGCCCACCGCACTCAGCTTCGCGCCCCACCTCCCACAACCCACCTTCCAACCACCTTCTGCCCAGCATGGCTACCGAGGGACTTAAGGACGTCGAGGTACGATTCCGCAGCCTGTCTGCATCTCCCCGTGGAGCGCAACCACCCACCACCTGTGTGCGCCCATTGTGGTCTGCTCGCTCTCTGCAGCAGCACTCCTGAATGCGGGGTTGGTGGGGCGTTGTCTTTGGGCACAGAACTGACAGAGGGATAATAGGGACAAATCGAGTCCAACTACGATGAGACTGTCGACAACTTCGACAGCATGGACTTGAAGCCTGAGCTTCTCCGCGGTATGTCGCCCTTTTCCCGACTCCTTGTTTTCTCTCTCCTGGGTTGGCCGTTTGGTTTCACGGTCGACAGTCGTTCGTGACTGGCAACTGTCGACTGTGCTGTCCAATATACTTTGCCAAGATTTTATCGAATAGAATACTGACGGTGGGACCACAGGTATCTACGCTTACGGGTAAATCACGCTTCCGTTTAACTTTGTCGAGTGAGCAGAAACTGAGATTTTGACTAGTTTCGAGCGGCCGTCCGCCATTCAGCAGCGTGCTATCCTCCCCGTCATCAACAGTAAGACCATAGTCATGCCTTTCATAAGACCACTATCTGACCATTGTACACAGACCGTGATGTCATTGCCCAGGCCCAGTCCGGTACCGGAAAGACCGCTACTTTCTCCATTTCCGTTCTTCAGAAGATCGACCTTAGCGTCAAGCAGTGCCAGGCCCTCATTCTCGCCCCTACCCGCGAGTTGGCCCAGCAGATCCAGAAGGTCGTTGTCGCCATTGGTGACTTCATGAACGTTGAGTGCCATGCCTGCATTGGTGGTACTGTTGTCCGTGAGGACATGAAGATTCTCCAGGATGGTGTCCACGTTGTTGTCGGTACCCCGGGTCGTGTCCACGACATGATCCAAAGGAGGGCACTCAAGACCGATGCCATCAAGCTCTTCGTTCTCGACGAGGCTGATGAGATGTTGTCGGTATGTATCTGCATGTCTATGCGAGGGTTCATTCGTCTGATGTTTTCTGCAGCGCGGTTTCACAGAGCAAATCTACGATATCTTCCAGCTCCTCCCCCCCTCTACCCAGGTCGTTCTTTTGTCCGCCACCATGCCCCAGGACGTGTTGGAGGTCACCACCAAGTTCATGCGCGACCCTGTCCGCATTCTCGTCAAGAAGGCTGAGTTGACCCTCGAGGGTATCAAGCAGTTCTACATTGCTGTTGAGAAGGAGGAGTGGAAGCTCGACACCCTCTCCGATCTCTACGAGACCGTTACCATCACCCAGGCCGTCATCTTCTGCAACACCCGTAGAAAGGTCGACTGGCTCACCAGCAAGCTCACCGAGCGTGACTTTACTGTCTCTGCCATGCACGGTGAAATGGACCAGAACCAGCGTGACATGATCATGAAGGAGTTCCGATCCGGCTCTTCCCGTGTCCTCATCGCCACCGACTTGTTGGCCCGTGGTATCGATGTTCAGCAGGTTTCTTTGGTCATCAACTACGATCTCCCCGCCAACCGCGAGAACTACATCCATCGTATTGGTCGTGGTGGTCGTTTCGGTCGTAAGGGTGTTGCTATCAACTTCGTCACTGCTGATGATGTCCGCATGATGAGGGAAATTGAGCAGTTCTACTCGACCCAGATCGAGGAGATGCCGATGTATGTATCATGTCCCTACGATGGTGACTATGGCTGACAAATTACAGGAACGTTGCCGACCTTATCTAAATCTGATGACCTGTCACGAATCTATCTTGTTTAGTTTGAGCAGGGTAATACATAAAAGTTTCATCATTCTTACGGTTAACGAGCATCGGTTGGGTTGATTGCTTGATTGGGTGGATTGTTTGTTTGGGCGCCTTTGAAATTCGTGGGCCTGCGGGATGCAGTTATATCTGGGCATAATGAAAGTCGGGATTTTCTGCGGTGCATCTCACGGTTCTTGGGTTGTCATTTTTCTTTTATTTTTCCTTGTTCGGGTTTCTTGTATTGCTTCATGTCGTGCCTTCGCATTGGTTTCTGGTTGTTTGATGTGGCACGTTAACACGATGTTCATGGTTCAGTTCTTACATTACCCTTTTGCTGCGATCTTTTTGATGGGCCTTTCTTGAGACTGGCGATTGTGGTAAATGCCTGGGGCAGAGCTATGATCAAGAGTGAGAATGACGTGGAGGATTTGCTTTCGATGTTTTTTTTTTGTTTTTTTTTTTTTGTTTTTGTGATAGAAGAATGCAGTTCAAGACTTGTTTGCCCAAAGTTGCAGTGTCGTTCCTGAACGTGTTGGGAGAGTTCCTCGTATGGAGATTGGAGTTGTTCATGTGGTACCTATGTTCCTGGTGACAAGGGGGTTGGCAGAGTGCGGGGGTGGGGATCTTGATCAACACTGCCTTTGGCATGCATCACCACACAGGCCGAGGCCCAGCATGATCACCAATATCAACACCGAACTCGACCCAACTTCACCGAGCTGTTCAGGCAAAACATCATTAAGATATTGTGTCTACAGCTCCCCCTACGCCGGGCGTACACCACCATGGCTCCATTGTCGGCCAAATCCTCTGAAGCTCTTGCCCGGTTAAGAGAATACCAACCACCCACACCCTCAATCTACAACTCCCTCCCACTTACTCGTCGAGCTGCCGTCTTGATCCTCCTCTTTGCCGACCGCCGCGGCGACCTTCGCGTCGTGCTCACCCTCCGCTCTGCTTTCCTGCGTACCTTCGCCGGCCAAGTCGCCCTTCCCGGCGGCCGCGCCGACTACCTCGAAGAATCCCCGTTCGAAACCGCCAGACGAGAAGCATACGAAGAAATCGGACTTCCTCTAGACCACCAAGGCACACTACCGTCGACCTTCACTGTAGAACACATCTGCGAGCTTCCCTGCTCCCTCGCGAAAACCGTTGTCGCCGTCCGCCCATGTGTTGCGTTTCTGAGAGACAACACTCCAAAGCAGAACGCCGATGTCGAGGACACTTTGATCCCGCGGCTGCAGAAAGATGAAGTCGAGTCGCTCTTTACGGTGCTCTTGGAACGCTTCTTGTCGAAAACATATCCGCTCAAGTTGCCCGGAAGTGATGCCGTCGAGGAGAGAGAATGGAACTCGGGGAAGTGGTTGACGTCGTATCAGAAGCCGTGGAGGATGCAGGAGTTTATGGCGCCGGTGTGGGAGAAGACTACGTTGAGGGAGTATAGGGTGTGGGGAATGACCGCGAAGATTATGTTGGATGTGACCAGGATCGCTTATGGGAGGAACCCGGAGTTCGAGTTTAATGAGGAGATTGGCGATGAGGAGCTTATACGGTATTTGCACAGCGAGGGACAGATGAGAGAGAAACAGAGGAAACCGGTAAGTACTATTTAGATTTGTTGGGGAGTTTAGAAGATAGATGGATATCTGATTTTGGGAAGTGAATACCGCGATTAAATACCATCGTCGAAGGCCATTTTCATTGTATTTATGTCAGAGTTATCATGCGATATGTACTGAGATATTGAGAAGTAAACCATTGTTGAGACAGTCTATTTCCTTCAACTGCGATCGTGACTCGGGTGATGGGAAGTGAATGTTACACACATACGTAACCACCCCTCGTCTGTCTATGCTCTGAGCTTCCAGTTCCCCATCGCACTTCACCGCCTCACCACCTCCGCCTTCGCCGCCTCGTTATCCCCTCATCTCCACTGAGCTTCACTCGCTAGAGCATCCACTGCAGCTTTATCGACATTCATATCCCCCTGCTCGAGCTCCATCCCGCAGCTACCCCTCTACTCCCACCAAGAAGCTTCACCCACCGACCGCTCCAATGGCGGATCATGACGACACCTTTGATTCGGTACAATGGAACCACGACGACAACGACCACCTCCAGGGGATAATTTCACCAGGCGGTCTCAATGGCGGTCCCAGCGCGGAAGCTAGCAGCAGCAAAGCACCGCTACAAGCTGGCCCGAACGCTGATGCGCTGGATCTCGCTGGTGTTGGGAGGGGGCGGTTGGAGACGAAAGTATCGGACCCGCAGACAGAGGCCGAGGGAACAAAGGATGCGTATGTATCGTATCTGGTGACTACGCAGGTATGGATTTCTCTGGGATGTTGCGCGGGGTCTGGAACTTGAGGTAAAGAAGATGGGGAAAGGCTAATGTGAGGGTGTCCATGGATGTTAGACGGATTTCCCGTCGTTCCAACGCCCTCATGTGGAGGTTCGACGAAGGTTCACAGACTTTGTGTACCTGTACAAGACCCTTTCAAGAGAGTTCCCGGCTTGTGCGGTTCCACCATTACCAGATAAACACAAGATGGGTTAGTTATTGTCCAATCTTCAACTGTTTTTGTCCCACATCGCTGTACTTTCAGACAAGACAAAAAGGAAGGAGAGATGCTAGAGCCTGGATTCTAATGCTTTTCATTATCAGAATACGTACGGGGTGATCGATTCGGTCCAGATTTTACCCAGCGCCGTGCGCATTCCCTCCACCGCTTCCTTAAACGTCTTACTCTCCACCCTGTCCTCCGCCGCACCCCTACTCTCATGACTTTCCTGGAATCGGTAGACTGGAATGCTCACATGAGACTGCGACCTGCACGCATTTCCAATAATCCGGACAACGGTGGCCCCACCTCCGTCTTCGATGGGCTCACAGACACCTTCCTAAACGCCTTTTCAAAAGTACACAAACCCGACCGCCGCTTTATTGAAGTTCGCGACCGCTCCGATAAACTGGATGAAGACCTTACACACGTTGAGAAAATTATTACCCGGGTGGTACGCCGAGAAGCAGACCTCGAGGCAGATTACGCGGACCTCTCAAAAGAATTCATGAAAATTGTGGAGCTTGAGCCGGAGCTAGAAGCACCCATTCAGAGCTTCGCCACTGGTGTTAAGAAAACCAGTGATGGCTTGAAGCAGCTCAAAGAGCATACCGACCAAGACTATCTTTCCTCCCTCCGAGATATGCAGGCCTATATTATTGCGCTCAAACAACTTTTGAAAACTCGTGAACAAAAGCAACTCGATTTTGAGGGTCTCACAGAATATCTCAACCGCGCAGCATCGGAACGCGATCATCTTGCCTCCGCTCCCGTGGGCTCCACTGGTCTCGGTGGCCCCACCGGATTTATTCGAAGTAAAATAGAAGACGTGCGAGGCGTTGATCACGAAGCCGCCCGCCGCGAAAGGCTCCGGAAGCTAGAAAAGAAGATTGACGATCTTACACGGGAGGTAGAAGAGGCGAGAAAGGTCACCGAGGCGTTCGACGAGGAGACTGTGCGGGAAATTGCAGATTTCGAGAGGATCAAGGCTGTGGAAATGAAGGATACACTTGGAGGATTGGTGGGCGCCAATGTAGCGTTCTACAGAGGCCTGATTGATACATGGGAAGGAGTTTTGCAAGAAATGGATGAACAGGATGAAACAGAGAGAAGGGAGGCAGAAGCGATTCATGGAAGGGCATAGGTTGCTCCACTAAAGAGTGCATTGGCTATGCCTTCTTCCACGGAAAACAGTGTCGTGACTAAAGATAGTAGTGAGATAACCATGGAATGGGAAAACTTGGATGGGGCTCAGGATGACGCATTGGATTGGGGTTCTCCATATCAAGCAGAATGGGATTTGATTCCTGAGGCTCCTAGAAATGATTCTGTGAAAAAGGAAGAAGAAAAAGAGAGAGCCTGGAGGGAGACCCTTGTGATGGTGAATGCTTGGTTAGATAGTGCCGTGGATACTGGGACTGTGGAGGAGAAAAGATAGTTTTAGTAGTTGATTGTAATGTATGCGGTTGGAGTCTCTGGGGAAATGGGGAATGAGAAATTATGTTAATGTTCCTGTTTATGATTGTAGTGTTTATATGGGCGGAGAGCGGTTCATTTTAGGCAGTTGTTCGAATCAGTTCTTAACTGAGAGAGCCATCTCTACTATCTGAAGTGAAGACTTGGGTGATGACACAGGCGGGTACACACATCAGAGTACCAGGACAGCTGGCTGCCTTTCCCAAACCACATGCCATTTTCTGGATCGAATCGATCTCGCCTGTATCAACGAATCAGCATCATCCCCCAAATGCCCACGTTCTACGTCCCTGCATGTTTGAAATCTTGAGATCAGGGCAATGGTTAGGGTGATTGGAAGTAATACAGGATGTTTTATAATTTTTAAGACCTTCCAGCTCAAGGACACGGCCTGTGGAGCTTTTAATGGCCCATTGCTCTATCTTCCACACATAATGACTCGACCCAGAAGTAATAAGACCCCAATTTCAGCTTCCCCAGTGCCCAAGACTCACCTTTCAGCTCGGGTGTGCACATGGCGCTGTGCACGTGTTTAGCGATACGTAACTTAAAAGTACGGTTTATACATTGACGACATAAGCTGAACACCCGTGTTTCTGCTTCAAGTTCAGCCTGTTCCTACGTAAAGTCTCGGGCTTTATGTGTGTGGGCTTGTATATACGATTGTCCGAGCACAAGCCGGCTTCTCCCAATGGAGCTGTACCTGCAGACTGGAGATATGCAGTAGGTACGGTATAGTAATACGCGGCTGGAGTTTCGGGATGTGAGGTGGGGGTATGAGATGTAGCTGAGAGGCGGATAGTGGTTTGGGCTTCCGCGGGCATCCGAGAGAAATTGAGGGAAGGGCTGTAGCAGCATGGATGGGTGATTATGTACACCTACTTATGGTGGCTATGAAGGGTGGGTTCTCCTTGCAGATTGACATAGGATGTATATGTATTTTGGTGTTATTGATGGTGTGGAGCTTTCATAAGTACGGAGTATGAAGAAGGACTCGCGACTTCAAGATGGAAGCCATGGTCCAACCAGATGCTCAACAAAATCGTTTCCACGACTACAACCACAACCACCACTGCACGTCGTACCAAACCACCCGGGTGTGCATGTTTCTAAGCGCTTGAAATAGTGGTTAATGCCTTCCACTGTTTCCCGTATGCCTTGTTTTGTGAAAGAGAATCTGCTGTTGTGGCCCAGGAATGCAACAAGCCGTGACTTACTGTCTTTCAATGTTGAGGCGTGTGTATCTATGAATTCTCGACAGCCCTGGTACTGTAAGGAAATCTTGTAATACGGCACGGGAAATTCCGATACACGATAACCGAAGCAATGAGGTGGCCTTATACAATGGAATGATAGGTGTGCAGTTGTTACGGGCGGAAGAGGTCTTGACATGCTTCATTGGGAAAATGTGCAGTTGTGGAAGTCTAGATGCGAGAATAACCGCACTATACCTACTATATGATACTCAGCTTGAGGGGGGAAAAGGTCGGCAGCTGTGGGGAGACGGTTACAATACATCCATGTTTACGTCTTCATATACTGATGAAAACTATTTACAGTTCTCAGGCCGAGCCTCCGGGATATCCATTTAAACAGCGCCGATCCCCATGTTTTTTGAAGCGCAATACAGTGCTGTCGAAGGGATATCAAATTTGTTGATTGCATCCACTCTTGGCCTAGCGATCAGAAGGGTCATTTCCTCAACCATGGTTTCCTCTTTTACCACCTTTGCGATTGGAGCGCTACTCTTTCTTGTCTCTTTCACCAACGCCAGCCCCCTCCTTCATCGCCGTCAAGATGAGGAGTGTATCCGTTCCAAGCTCGAAATAACCGACATTTTGACACCATTTGCCATTGAAATCCAGGTCCCCAGCCGGCCGGATCTTCATCTTCGCCGGATGAACATGCACAAAGCTGGAGGCGGCGACAACCACTTGTACGCCACGTTCCCCATCTCGAGTCCCTTGTTCCTTGATTCAGGGAGTTACGACAAGATATCTAACCGGCGTTGATGTATCCAGGTACCTCTCTCCCAATGCCAACCCCTCCCACAACAACACCCTTGTTGGCGGCGTCATCCACAACTTCGAACCGACCTTCTCTTCTTCCACCTCTCCCAATGGGGTCGTCATCCGGGCTGTTATCAACGGCGAGTACACGGCTCGGGATAACACGACAAAGCTGTTTATGACACAACGCGGGGACCCGCGTGCTGTGTTCGATGTCTGGCATGGATGCCACTCGGATACGGGTGTACAGCAGTATGAGTTGGTGATGAGAGAAGGGCCGGAGTTGAAGAGAGATGGGGGGAATATTTGTGTTAGGCCCGCGAGTGGTGGGAGGACGGAATTTAGGTGGAGTCCAAAAGGGAATCCCTTGGATAATGAGGGCTGTACGAATGTGGTTTTGGTGCCAGTTTGGGATGACTAGAGGATGGAATTGATGGCTAATATTGGGCGACATCGATGAGAATGAGAGTTATGAGCTGTATGATTTCGAGTCAGAAGGGCAACGTTGTCCCGAGTTTCAATCACGCTTACATGTGTTTATATCATCGTCCCTTTTCAACCCATTTTTTGTGCTTCTTTCATGTCACGTCCGATTGGTCCATTGCCTGCCCGACCGGTCCCTGTCCGAAACCCTGTGATTCCGAAAATGTCGGGCCGACCCGCGAATCCTATCGCACCTCTGAAGCTCACCTCCGAACACCCCGCCACCACCGCCAATTCCTCCCTCTCCTCCTCACCACCCCTCGATACCCCTCCACGAATCCCTCCACCATGCGCGCCTCCCTCCACCGTCTCGCCACACACACAACTCGCTCGCGGAGCATCACCTCCCGTCCGCCAGCACTTGCGCTCCTCCCCCCAATCCAGCTTTACCGCCGGGTTCTCCGATGCCACCGAAAATTCCTGCCAGTGGATAAACGCTTGCTCGGTGACGAGTTCGTCAAGTCTGAGTTCCGGCGACACAAGGATATCGATAACCCGGTGCACATTGTCGGGTTTTTGACTGAGTGGCAGTCGTATGTGAAGCAGCTAGAGGATGGGAATTGGATGCAGGGGAACTTAGATATGGAGAAGCTGGAGAAGATGAGCGGTAAGTTGCGCTTATAGGAGATGTGGAAACTGTGATAGGGAATTGATGGCTAATGTGAGCGTTGTGGCAGATGAACAAATACAGCAACTTTATGACTTGATGCTTGCAGCGAAGGGTGAACAGGTTGAAGGGTATGAAGATGCGGGAGAGGCTGCGCCAGGGTCAAAAACGAGCGGCGGTGAAGGATCGGAGAAGGCATAGCGGGAGAAATAATCCGTGGTAGAGGGGCCAAGGGGTGGAGATGGTGGTGGTGATGTACGATACTAGATTATGACAAGATATCCAATCTAAAACACTTTTTCAAAGACATTTAGATCCGCACGGAACGATTTTTCCATTTTCCTCAACCATCAAACCAACTACCTCTCTCACTCCTCTGCTCCTCTCACTTCCTCTTCAAGGGCTTGAAGTCCCAAGCGCAGACAAATCTTACCATTTCTCGAACATTTCACACCCCAAGAACACAAACACCTACATAATCTCTTCGTGACTCCCAACGCTCCTCTAGAAATCCGGATCATCATCCTCATACTGCGATTCCAACAACCTCCTCTTCTGTGGCCTTCTCTCTACTTCACGCCCTTGCCCATCCTGATGCTCATACAACGCCCCCACTTTTCTAGCAGCTTCAACCGGCGTTTGTTCGATAATAATCAGCTGCGATTCGTCCTCGAACTCGTCTTGTGAATCATCAAGCAAGGTTCGTTTAGGTGGGACTGGTTTTCCGATTGGACGTGAAGTTGGCTGAGGGACCGGGATTTCTGGGATGTTGTTTACTGGTTGGAGGGTGTTTGGATTTGGATGCTCTGGTGGGGGAGGTGGCTTGTAAAGGGGGTTTGAGGCTGTAGTCTGATCCATCTGAGCTGGTATTTCGGGTTCGAGTGTTGGGATCTCCTTCAGTGGGGGCGATGGCAGGACTGGAGTAGCAATTAGATTGTTTTCTTGACATCTAAAGCCGTGTATGGTAGCAGAGGGAAGGAAATCTTACCTTCTCTTGATGTTGCCGGATTATTCCGCGTCACTTCCAACTTTTGCTCTTTCTCTTGACCTCCTGTCCCATGTGCACATTTCTCACATTCCCGTGGCAGCGTCAGGGGTGCAATAACGGTCTTCAAACTCCTCATTACCTGCTCAGAAATCTTCACCACTTTGTCCAGCTTCTCAACTTCGCTATCATCAGATCTTCTTTTTTCGGCAATTGATACCGACACGCTCGTCGACAGCACTTCTAGCTGTTCCCGAAGTTTGTCAAGAACTTCAATAATGGAGGAGATAGTATCTTTCTCGGCCACATAGTCTTTCATCAGTATTGAACATTAAGCTTCATCACCCACCGCGCTGAGGGGAGTTATATTCCCACCCTAACACCTCTTTTCCAAAAACTCACCTGCCTGTTTACTTTCCTTCCTCCTCGCCTTCACCTCCCTCCCCTTCTCCACCTTCTCCATCCTCTCCACAATCTCCCGCAGCCCCCCAACCACCTTCCCCTGCATTTCCACTCTCTCAACTAGCTTCCCGACCTCCGCCCTCACTGTCTCAAGCAGCACTCTCTGCTGTTCTTGAGTTTGCTGAAGTACTGTGGCTTGTAGGGAGAGTTTTGCGGACCAGAGATTGTCGAGAAGTGTTGGTCCTGTGGAGATGGGTTGGGGGGATTCTGGTGCGGTGGGGGAGGAAGGATTGGAGGCGGTGAGGTCGTCGGGGCCATTGTTGTCGTT
This sequence comes from Ascodesmis nigricans, assembly GCA_004786065.1. Lineage (NCBI taxonomy): Eukaryota > Fungi > Ascomycota > Pezizomycetes > Pezizales > Ascodesmidaceae > Ascodesmis > Ascodesmis nigricans. The sequence goes on from ML220116.1 coordinate 403,191, forward strand.
GTCGTCGGGGCGGGTTGGGGGGAAAAGGACGTGCCAGAAAGGTGTGGTGGATGGGTTGGGAGGTTGGGAGGTCATGGAGTGGAGAGTGGTGATTAAGTCTTGTCGGTGCTGTGAAGATGGTGACAAGAGAGGAAGGGGAGGTTAATGTCGTGTTCTCGTGAGTCTGTCATCCAGTCGACAAATTTTGCGGAACTATGGTAGTCAAGTACACGAGTGAATGGCTATGAAGCAGCCCTCTATGGAACAACTCAGGCAACGCAGTTGATGTCAGCATGAGTGGGAGCTTTCATGGAAAATAATTGTATTCAAACCGCCTTGAGAAGGAAAAGTCGAGGTTAGATTGAGATTGTATCCTCATAATAAATGCCTATCACTTATTACAGTATTATAGTTAATCCTTACTCCAAAACGCCAGAATAAACACACTCAAGTCTCAACTTTTCCCATCTCCACATCCGCCTTACCCATCCCTTCATCCATCTGATCCTTCACCGCCATCTTCCCTCCAAACCCACCCTTTTCCTCCGTTATCCACTTCCGCAGCCACACGACTCCCCAAACAATCGCAAACAACACACAAATTCCGATCAACACACCAAACATATAGCCCACCAAGCTCCCTACACCCTTTCCCGGGTCCAAGAAGCTGTATGTATAAAATCCCTGGGTTTCTTTCGTGACATACGCCAAAGCGAGGTAGAGTGCCAGGAACAAAATCAAGAAGATCAGGTGTAGTATCGCCGGCGGCTCGGTGCGCGGGATAAGGATTTCGATGAGAGACCAAACACAGTTGAGCGCGTGGACGCTGATGTTATTCCATGTCTCGAAACGGCTTGTGAAAACATCATCTGAAGGCGCAAGGATGATCCAATATACCAACGTTCTATCGATCTCAACATTGGCCAAACCCTCCATAACTACCATAAACACCCATCCTCCAAGCCGGGCTCGAGACTTACACTAATATCGGAAACGTGAGAACAGTTGTATACAACAACCCATGCGCAAACCTCAACAGTTTCCACCACTGCTCCAACGGCACTCGTCCATTCCTGGCATACCAAGCACCGTGTCCTGCAGCGAACAGGAAATAAAACGCCTCGCTCCAGTTGGTAATGTTGGTGAAATACGACCAGTGTCGACCGACGCGCTGGGGATTGTTGACACTACTATATGCGAGCGTGTAGATGAGCGTTACAAACACGTAGAGCGCGATGATTCCGCGGAGCAGAGAGAGCGCGAAAGGTGAGATGAGCCAGGAGGTGAAGTATCGGTGGGTTGGGTCGAAGGGAGTAAGAGGTGGGTTGAAGAGTGTGCGGAAAGCCATTACGACCGCGGTGATGCAAAGGGTTGACTCTAGTAGTAGCTGTAGACTGGGCTGGTAGTTGTAGGCTGGGGAGCTGTGGACAAGGGTGGTAGCTATATACATACAGTCAGTGCACGCCAACTGATGACAGCCACTTTAACCTTTAACCCCACCACCATACTCTACCACCGCCATACCACCACCATGACCACCTTCATCGCGCCCTCGACCGTCCGCAATGCCGGCAAAACGCTCACCCACAAATCCTGGTGCATCAGCACATCGAAACTGCCTATCTCCAACTCCGGCGAAATCGACGCCATGACATCCGCACTCTCTCTCACCCCGCCCGAAATGATTTTTGGTCACAACTCCATCAGCCTCCACCACCTCCCCAGCGGCTTCCGCATCCTCTTCAACTCCTTCGACGCTCTCGATCTCGTCGACAAGACCGGGGAAACCGGGCTGCTCAAGGTGTCGTATTCCGAGCAGTGGCAGCGGATGCGGGATAAGGTCGCGGAGCTCAAGGACGTCAAGGATTCTGTCAAGGCGTTTGACTGGACTTACTCTACGACCTACCGTGGCACTGTGATCCTGTCTCCAGCAGCGGCGGAGCTGGTCGAGAAGCATGGCTACCGACACGTCGTTGCCGAGGGACTCGATGCGAGCGGGGATGGGTTCACGGTGGACGAGAAGGCGGAGATTCCGTTCGACAAGCTGCGGAGACCGGATCCGATATTATTGTTTGATGAGGTGATGCTATATGAGGATGAGTTGGCGGACAACGGGATTGCGATGCTGAGTGTGAAGGTTAGGGTTATGGAGGAGAGGTTACTGGTGTTGATGAGGTTTTTCTTGAGGTTGGATGATGTTGTTGTGAGGATCAGAGATACAAGGGTGTATGTGGAGTTTGCGACTGGGGAGGTCGTGAGGGAGTATGTGGCCAGAGAGGCAAAGTATGCGGATGTTAAGAAGGTGAGAAATTACATCCCGATTTCCTGTGAGGAGAGGGAGACAAAGCTGATTATACGGATAGGGATTCGCAATGTACCCAGCCGACGAAATCCCGGCCTTAATGCGTGATCCACAGAACTTGGTTGAGCGGCTTCCGGTCGTCGAAACGATACGTGAAAAGATTGTGAAGTCATAGCCCCGTTATCACACCTTATCATTTTTTTTTTCTTGAGAAAAGGCGTTTGGAATCTTTGCAGGGTTTATAATGTTATACCATTGAGGGGGCTTTTTTTTACAGGCGTGTATACAACAGGGTGCTGGTCGTGGTGGTTGGGAATGGTCGTTATATTTGACCGCTACATATAGAATGCCACTGTGGTCATGACGATAGAGGTGTTGAGTTTAAACATAAACTATAGCTCTATAAAAACTCAAGGTTCGAGGGCATCCGTATAAATGGCGCCGTGGCTGGGGCAGGTTCGCCCTTTCGACATGCGATTACAACAATTACCGCACCAAGACAAGCTCCTTGATCTTCAATATCACTACCCTAGCTTGTATTATGCGCGCATAACGGTAGGGCTGACTTTGTTTACTACGATGGAAAATGCACATGTACTCGTACAGCCTATGACAGCGCATAAAAACAGAGAAATGGCTAAACCTCAAGAACACATTCATATTATAAAAAAAAGAAAGGAAATATCAAAGAAAAAGCATGCCATCATGATATCTTAGAACAACCATCTCTCATTACCGCGCCATGGTATCGTCAACTACGCATCCGGGCCCATCATGTATCACATCCAGCAAACGCTGGCAGCGATTATTGCACCTTCGCCGAGCTCACGTCCTTGAAAAGACCCTGCTCCTCGAATGTGTCAATCAGGGCTCTGAGGGGCTCGACATCCCGTGGTTCAAGAAGGTCGAATGTCTAGAAATATGTTAATGTTGTACAGTTTAATATCAGCTAGGGTTAGATATACCCGAGAGAAGTGAATGAAATGGGCGAAAAGAGAGTTAAAATGAGCTTCCAAACTCATATGCAACATCTTATCAAAGTGGGTGTGGTAGATGTGGGCAAATACTCTGTTCGTCCAGTTAGCGAATCATCCAGCTCAATTCATCCTATCACGTCCAACAGCTCCAGAAGCGATGTCTTCCATACCTGAACATCTGCTTGTAGATGGCCTTGCACGTCGCCAAAAAATTCTGAGGAAATCCTCCATCCTTACCAACCCACGTCTCCCCGCCCTGTGTTAATGCGGCCCCGCTGGCACTCCCGGATCGCATCGCGCTCGGTGTCGCAGCGGTCGCCGTTGTGGTGCCGGCGCTCTTTGTTGGGAAGATCGCCTCGTCGTTGATGCGATTGCTGATCCACAAGAGGACGTACTCGATATACTGTGGGGCAGGGAGTCGAAGCGGCTTACGGTTCGAGTCGAGCCAGGTGTAATCAAGTCCGGGTCCGGCGGACATAGACGGGCAGTTCTTCTGGGTGCAGAACTCTTGGACGACGCCGAAGAAACGGTTGAGCATGTCGAAAAACTCAAAAACTATCAACCAACGATAATTTAGTCTCCTTCTTTACCATTCATGGCCCTATAACCCGTCTAGATATCCATTGGTCACTATTACTTACTGTTCAAAGCCAACCACTCTCCCTGGTCAACATATTTCGGCAATACAACAATTGTCGAGAAGCTTCCTTTTACCAATTGACTCGTCACGAACGGCTTGCACAAAAATAACGGCTTCGCGGCGACTCGTCCTGGGCCTCCCGGTTGTCCCTGGCCCGGAATCCCTGGTGATGGCGGAGGAGGGTAGGCCGAGATATTAGGAGCAGCTTGCTGGCCATTATTCTGGCCCGGTGTCGGCGTACGTCCGCGACGGAATCGGCTAAGGATTGCGGCGCCCAAGGTGGGCATTTTGGTCAGTGTAAAGTTATAATACTAATAATTGGCGGCAGAAAGTGGTAAGGTTGTGGAGAGGTCGACAAATGGAGCTTGCGGACTGTCTCCGAGCAGGGCGGGGATGGTGTGAAGTGAGAACACACTCACCCGAATAAGTTTGACATGTTCTGTTAGGCGAGCGGGAGGGTCAGTGTGGATCCGCTTCGGACGTCGGCGGCGGGTCGAGAGCTCCTGTTTGGAAGACAGACAGAGCCGCGCTCCAGGAGACGAATAACTGGTTGAGAAGGGAATGTGGACGGAAACTGAGGGATAGGATCCGTGATGGCGGTGAGAGCCTGGAAGGGCCAGGCGAAGTATGGGTGGCGGCGGACGTTGGAAGGCTTGCGGTGGAGGAGGAGGGGAAGGAGGTGTGATGGAGGTTACGGTGTGGTCAGGGGATGTGGGCGTGGAGCTGCAGGCAAGGTCATTGAAACCAGACCCCAATGGAACGCCCGTTTCCTGAGGGAGCTGAGGAACGACAAAAATCACGTTGTGGGCATAGACATATTAAACCCTTAGCATTACCCAGCAACAGGGCTAGCACCTTTGGCCAGTGCTTCATGAATCAAGTGACAGCTCATAACTACTTCCGCTCTCTAAGTCCATCCTGCAAACGTTAACCTCACACCAACCCCATTTCTCCAAGCTCTTTTACAAGCCGCTGATACTCCTTCAAAAGCCCTTCTACATCCCCAATCCTCAACTCGCGTGCATCCTTCACCTCCAAGAACCTTGTATCCACTTTCAGCTTCTCAACATTGGTAATATCTCCGCGCTTTGGCATATCTACAACCTTACTCTCCGAATTGCCATCCAGCCCTAGTTGCCCCTTCAGCTCCGGGAACGTCGTCAACAAATCCCGAACCTCGCCGCCACCAGGGTCCTTGTTCCCTAGCTGTCGTTCACCTGCCGGAGCTGGGGCTGGTGAAGAAGCAGCAGACCGAGTGAAGCCTCTTGCCCCAAATGCTGCGAATCGGCCAATGCTAGAACCAATATGTTTCAAAGGATCCAAGGCTACAGCGGCTGCGGCTGCGGCTGCCACATGTGGAGCAGCTGGTGAGGGAGTTCGGAGTGACGATGACGCCGAACGTACCGGGGCTGTTCTGCCAGCTTCTCCTCGTAAGCTCGGAACTGAATCCGTACTTTCGGTACGTTTGAGAACCCCCTCGGCAGTATTTGTTGGGGTATCCACAAGTTTCCGGGCATCCTCCAGTGTTCTGGGGGTAGGGACATGCTGGAAGAGGAATTTGTACGAGTTTTCAAGAGTGTTACCCAGGTTGCGGATAGACTGATCAGCTGTTGATACGGCGGATGTAGCAAGGTCGACGGGGGTCAGAAATGTAAGTTTTCGGTGAGTGGTAGTGGGCTTTTCTTGGGTGGAAGTGATGGGAGTTGGTGATGTTGATGGGCTTGAGGTAATTGCTTGGGTACTGAGTACAGATGAGGATGTAGTAGCAGTTGTTGGAGAAACATTATGCGTCTTCGCCAACCGTTCTGTTAGGTGATAAATTTGATCTTCGGGTGATAATGAAGCGCGCTTTTTTGGTGTATTTGTTGAGCTTGGTGTAAACGGGACTGATCCATCAAGGTTCAAGCTGGCGAGGTCAACAGTCTCAAGGAATGAAATGGCAGCTTCCAAATTAGTGAGGCAATAAGCAGCTTCACCATCTATAAATCCAGAAGTACGGAACCGGAGGATGAAGACGAGATTGGAGACAGCATTGAGAGGCGGTTCCGGAGGTGAGAGGATCAGCGTGTAAATTAAAGCCGGTAGCAAGGAGTCGGCAGACGTCGTGGCAAGGAAGGTTGTTAAACAGTCTACAATCATCAGCCTGGCTTGAGAATATGAACAAAACTGTCCTCACCAACTATTGTCTTATGCGCCTGTTTCAGCAAGACCAGCTTGCCTAACGGGTATCTTTCTTCATTCATTTGTGCCAATGACGCTGAAGCCTTCATTAACTGCGCATCTAACCCCTCGCGCTTGTCCTCTGGAACCTCAACTCCAAGATGCCCCAAGTTGACCCCCACTACCTTCAAGGCCGCAATCTTGCTGTGTAGACTGTCATCCCGGGCCTCATCATCCGTATTCTTGTGCCTCCATAGTTTCTCGTAAACCCCGTTCGCAACTCGCTTTTCAACTGCCTCCTCTAGTGCAATCTTTTTGGCCTCCAACAACTTTCGATCCCGCTTCTTCTGGGACATCTCAGCTCGTGAGAGCATTTGAGTTGGAATCGTCTTCTGTCCTTTCTTTGACGAGAGGTAGAGGTGGGTGTTCTGAACGTGGCTTCCGATTGCTTGCGAGGCAGTACCGTAGAACTGTTGGAATATCTCGGAAAGCTCATTTATGGACAGTGGGGCAGGGTGAATAGGCTTGGTGAGAGAATCGATGAAGCTGAGGCCAGTCGTCAGTTAATGCACCAGTCCAAATGCCAGATCACCATCACCCACCGATCCACTAGGGCCACAATGTCGGAAGGAAGCTCATCAAAGTCCTCAGGGAGAGAACCTGACCCCAAATCCCCATCTTCGTCGTCGGATAACTCTTCAACCAGTAAAGGCGCCAACTCAGCAAGGGCTTCCTCTGCTGGCGATTCCCTCTTTAGCCTGGCCAAAGTGGTGCTTAACGGGTCTGCGGCGGGTTCGGAGGGGTCATAGCGACTAAATGACCGCGTGGCTCTAAGGGTTGCATGGGGTGTGGGAGACGGCGATCTGAGGGACGATGCTGAGGAGGACGGTTCTGTACTGGTGAGCGTCAGGCCTGATCGCCGGGGTGACTGTAGGGACAAACGGTTCAGCGCCATAGGAGAAGAGTTGACAGGCGAGAGTCGAGCGGTTTCAGCGCTTATACTCAAGTAGAGATTGCTGGTTGTGTGAAGTCCCAGATGTGGAGCGGACTCTCTTGAAGGATTGGCGGGGGTCTTGGAGGAGCTTAACAACTGGAGTGAAGCTCCGCCGTAGGGATGCAGCTCTGGTGGTCACGGGATTACAAGGCATTGCAACGACAGATTTCTCTTATCTATCTGGGTACCTGGGCTAGCTATTGTACTATACCATCGCTTCAAGTAATCTGGGCTTTCAATGATGAAACAAAAGATGCTCTATTGGATATCATTACTCGTCTCTCTCTACACTTGCTCGCCTATTACTCTACAGTCTCTTTTAATTGCCATAAGTCTTCACCCTCTCCTCAATTGGGACGAAAGTCTTCGGTCCCGGCTCACCCGCACGCTCACCAAATACCAACTGGGCCCTCAAAGCCCAAGTCTCCGGTATGTTCCACTCCTTCCTGACCGCATCATCAATCAAAGGGTTGTAGTGCTGCAAATTTGCGCCCAACCCCTCTGCCTCCAGGGCAGTCCACGTATTGATGTGATGGGCGCCAGCGGTGTGCTCGGACCACACGGGGAAGTTCGGCGCGTACAAGGGGAAAGCGTCTTGAAGCTTCTTCACTCCGACTTGGTCCTCGAAAAACATGACGGTGCCATAGCCATTGGCAAATCCGGCGACCTTTTGTGCGGTGGCTGCAAAGGCGTCTGCAGGGACGACGGCCTTGAGGGCATCATGGGTGATGATGCTCCAGAGTTTCTTGTGTTCATCGCCGAAGAGGATGACAGCGCGGGTGGTTTGGGAGTTGAAACTGTAGTTGTGTCAGCGGAATTGGATAAACAACAATGCCAATGAACTGGACCAAATGGGGTCATTACCTGCTGGGAGTGTGCAAGACGACCTCATTGACGATTTCTTGGATCTTCTCGTTGCTGATGGGGGATGATGGCTTGAGAGCGTAGTAGGTGCGACGGGCCTTGAGGGCAGCAAGGAAAGTAGCGGATCCGGACTTGGTAGCCATGGTAGTAAAGCGTGGAATGGATTGAATCGAAAAGTGCGAGGAGAGCGAATGAAATAGAGGCGAGGAAGGTAAGATGGAGGGGTGCTAATGATTGTTGCTGGATCGATGGCCACAACCACTAAGGGACGAGGACGAGTTTATATAGGTCTCCCACTCCGCCTCTGCGCCTGGAAAGTCTAGTTGAAGGGAAGCTCGTGGAAGGCGTCAGGGTCCTTGGCCATCCTGTCAGGAAGGCGCCATGCCGCGCTTCGATAGTGTAATGTTCACTGAATCGGAGACATCGGTTTTTCCACGATTCTTCAGCATCTGTCATTGCTTATCCACTGCTTTGTCAAGTTGAGGGGATTGGTGTCGGCGTTAAATCTTGTAATTCCGAAGTGGATTCAGGTGCGCGCTAGCGAGTGGGGAAGTTGCCCAGGGAGGGCGGTATTGAAGGCCGGGAGCCTGGAACTGTGGCCGAGTGTCCGGGGGCGAATAACTGACTGATAGGATCAGAAGTCTGAGCTGGAGAATTTGTTGGGGACGTGAGTTATTCGAACTGTCATCATTGCCTGGTTGTCTGACGTTCGGATGCTGTACCACCAAAATTTGTTACAGATCAGATCAGGCAGCCCACAAGATCTGCGCTCTGGGAGACCGCTAAACAATACACCGATATGTATACCTTGAGGTATATATCCAAGTATGTTTTAAAACCACAATGGGATCAGATCTTGATCATACATCACTCATCGTTTCCGAGAGAGAGAGAGACAGAAAATCACGTGCATGCCACTCTGGACATCAAGAATGAACCATTCATTTTATGCTTTGTGTATTTAATACATATACAACTACTTTGTTACTTAAAAACCGTTCTAATCCTGAAGCAGGGGCTTTCATACATTTTTGTTTTTCGGAGGTGGGGCCTGGTCAAGCTTCTTTGACTGCGTTTTCGCTCCTCCACGAAATTCTCCACATCAACATATCACCACGCCGCAACAACTTCAACCTCCGCCGTCAACCCCCACGCTCGCCGCCCGCTATCCCATCGAACGCGCGCAGCCGCTCCAACCATAATAAGCCGCCCATCATGGCGCCCTCCAGGGATTATGACGAGGACGAGAACATTGACTTCTCGGGTGCGCAACCCCGTTTCCTATGGATGGTGGGGTAGTGTTGTGTTCTGCAGCCACCACAAAGATCAGAGAATAGATGCAGAATATGAGCTAACTCAACGCTCGTTTTCATCAACAGATCTGGTAGAACAGTTTGAAGTGCGGTTGGATGAGGGATTGGACAAGTTCGTCGTTGTCGACGGATGCCCAATCGTCACCGACGAACAGAAGCCAAAGCTCATCAAGGTGCTTTGCAAACGCTTGGGCGAAGCAGGAAGAATCAACGTTGATGGCATCTTCATGCCCGTCGATGATGCGACGGGAAAGACAAGTGGGTGAGTATTCAGTCGTGGAAGTCCTGAGATGGGAATTGGCAAGTCGGGAAGTGAGAATGGATGAAGACTAATGTTGGTGAACACAGATACTGCTTCTTGGAATACGACACCCCTGAACAAGCACTTGCGGCGTGCAAGCGTCTCAACGGGCTTCCTCTCGATAAGAAGCACACTCTCTGGATTAACAAGCTTACGGACATTGAGCAATACGGCCGCGAAGGACGCATTCAGGAGGAGTTTGTTCCGCCCCCCGAGAAGCAGTTCGAAGAGCAAGAGCACCTCCGCTCTTGGCTTTCCGACCCCCAGGCCCGCGACCAGTTCGCCATGTACCGTGGAGACCACGTCGGAGTGTTTTGGAACAAGAAGAAAGACGCCCCAGAACCGGCTGTGGACCGCGAGCACTGGACCGAGTCGTTCATCCAGTGGTCGCCTCAGGGCACTTTCCTGACGTCGATCCACGCACAGGGTGTGCAGCTTTGGGGTGGCCCAAGTTGGAAACGGATTCGTCGCTTTGCTCATCCTGCCGTGAACTTGGTCGATTTCTCGCCCAACGAGGGGTACCTTGTTACCTGGTCCCACCGCCCAATTCAGATCCCGGAGATTCTGCCTCCGAATTTCCCGCTGTCCGCCGATGAGGATGGAAAGAACTTCATTATTTGGGATGTTAAGACCGGAAAGGTTGTGCGGAGCTTTGCAAGCATTGACGAGCCGGAGACGCCGGGTCCGGAGAAGGGCCGGAAAAAGATTCAATGGCCCAGCTTCAAGTGGTCCAGCGATGATAAGTATGTTGCTCGGTGTGTCCCCGGTCAGGCTATCCAGGTGTATGAGACCCCGTCCATGACACTCCTTGGCAAGAAATCCATCAAGATTGAGGGTGTTGTCGACTTTGAATGGCAGCCTGCTATCCCGACCACCGGAAAGGGCAAGCCTCAGACTGAGCAGCTCTTCGCCTACTGGACCCCGGAGATGAACAACCAAACTGCAAGAGCCGGTCTCATGTCTATCCCCAGCAAGGAAATTGTCCGAACCCGCAACCTTGTCAATGTCTCCGACTGCAAGCTCCACTGGCAGAACGGTGGCAAGTACCTTTGCGTGAAGGTCGACCGTCACACCAAGACGAAGAAGTCGAACTACACCTCGCTCGAATTCTTCCGCGTCACGGAGAAGGACATCCCCGTCGAGATTGTTGAGCTCAAGCAGGTGGTTGTCAACTTTGCATGGGAACCTAAGGGGGACCGTTTCGTCTTCATCACCATTGATGAAGCTATTGCTGGCGCTGCTGTCGCACCAAAGACCAACATCCACTTCTATGCCCCGGAGAAGACAAAGTCCGGCGCCATTGGCGAATTCTCCTGCGTCAAAATTGTTGAGAAGAAGAACCACAACGCCATCTACTGGTCTCCTAGAGGCCGCATCGTTGTCGTGGCCACCGTCCACTCTCAGCAATCCTTTGATCTCGATTTCTACGATTTCGATTTTGAGGGCGAGAAACAGAAGCAGGAGCATGCTGCCCCTGGCAAGGAGCTCGCTGCTAACCTCCTTCTCATGGCAACAGGCGAGCACTACGGTGTCACTGATGTCGAGTGGGATCCCACGGGTCGCTATGTCGCTACCTCCGCCTCGGCATGGAAGCAACAGTCCGAGAACGGCTACCATCTCTTCGACTTCAAGGGTGCTGTTCTTCGTGAGGAGCCCATCGACAGATTCAAGCAGTTCTTGTGGCGTCCCCGCCCTCCCAGCTTGCTCAGCAAGGAGGAGATGAAGAAGATCCGTAAGAACTTGAGGGAGTACTCCAAGGTGTTCGATGAGGAGGATGAGCTTGAGGCGACAATGGCGAACAAGGAGGTCGTCGAGTACAGAATGAGGTTGTTGACCGAATGGAGGAACTGGCGCGAGAGGGTCACGGAGGAGCTGATGATCGACCGGGAGGCCTACGGTTGGAAGCCCCCTGTTGAGGAGGAGCCTATTGAGGACGGTGAGGTCGTCGAGGAGATTGTTGAGGAGGTCATCATGGAGACTGAGGAGGAGGTTGAGTAGATGCTTTTATGTTTCACATAAGCGTGTATCTGGCAAAAGGAGGACAAGGGGACCTGCATTTTCGGGAGTAAAAAATAGTGACTTCTGTATGCGTTGTTTGGGAGGGGCCCTTGAGTTGTTTGGAGGGGTTTGGGTTTGGATTTTGTCTATTTGTGTATGCAAGTTACCTTCTTTCAGTCTTCGTGATTTTTACCCTGGTGCTTGATATGATCGTTATAAAAGTGATGAATCTTGCTATAGTCACGGATACCACGTTCACGAATTAATTAACACTGCAAAATCACGGACTGGGTGCGAAGAACCGGTTCAGTCACCCACATCGCTTGATGCCGAAGAAACCCTAAAGAACGGAGCATGCAGGGTGGTGATAGAAGGAGAGCAATAGATATTAATGATTAACCCCACCCCAAAGCCAAGTTTTCACAAGGCTTAAGTTTCTATCAAATCATTGGTCTGTATCCTCCTTCTCCGCCTGCTTTTTTACCCCTTTCACGAAAACCTCCACTAAATCTGCCCCAGATCGAGCTTCATTCAAGTCAATAGGGACACGCAAGCTCTCTGCCACGCCAGCAATTCCACCTTCCCGGATGGCAGTGGTGAGCGACACCAGGCTCTGTGCGAATTGAGGGGACTGAATAACACGTTTCATGATTCTCCGTTTGGCTGTGATATCTGAACCATCGGGGAACAGGCCTTCAGGAAGATTTTTCGCGAGCTCTATAATCGCTGGCTCATCAAGGTCATCGACAGTGGGGAGTGTGGACGATGTGGAAAGGAGGTCATGGAGGGAGATCGGCGGAAGTGTTTGCTGCTGTTGTTGACCACCGGGGACCTGAATGCTCCGGATCAGCGCGGCGAGATCCATATCGCCTTGCGGTTGAGTTTGTCTGAAACACGAAAACGTTCCATCAGCTTGTGATACATACAGAGATATAATGCCCGTTACATGATGCGTCCATGTTCATTCTTGTGAATTATACAGGACCCTTACTGATAAAAGATACGTAATTCAAAGTAATAAGAACACCTGTAACCGCAATAGACGAAAAGAAACACCAACAAATGGAAGAGGAAACCTACGCCCTGCCACCATCTTCGCCACCCCGTCGACTCTCCTCTCCTTCTTGCTCTATCTCTGCGCTTTGTACAGGGGCGTCGCCCATTTCTTCGTCACCGTCACCTTGCAGGATAGTATCAATCCGACGTCCCCATTCCAAGTCCCGCTCGCTCCAGAAACCTGCATCACTCTCATGTTGTGCCTTTGACTGCAGCCAGAAAAAGTGTCGAGCTGATGACGAAGAGAACTTGAGGACGAAAATACGGCCGGTGGTGTTGCCTTCATAAGGGAGGAAGCGAGCATCGCTGGGGATGATGAGCAGGTCAATCTCGGGCTCGGTAGCGGATCTCGGTTTCCAGCAGAGGTGGTGGAGCTCTATGGACTGTATTAGAAGCCGTGTATGAGCTTTGTGAAGCTAATCAAAGCTTGCCTTCATCGGGGTTCAGGTAGATGTAGAGAATGCCGGGTTCTTCAACCGGCATAACAGTTGTGCCCTGTGTTGGTCAGTATATTTGAAGAAACAAGAGATGAAGGTCATTTCGTACGTCAACATTGCATTTGCCGGCCTTGATGGAGATGATGGGTCGTATCGGAGGCATTGTGGTGAGATAGTGGAGGATGAAGCGGAACTCTGGAGCGTGTCACGGAGATGACGAAGCTGGGCTGGTGAGCTCACGCTGCTGACAGCTCTGCGCAGAGCCGCATTGGTACTGCTCATGCGCGCCCGCTCACTCGGAGGCTTGGCACTGAGCTCGCATGTAGGGCAACCAGCCCTACCTCTGCACACCGCCCACAGATCCGGAGGCGCGATTCTGTGCATCGCGAAAACGAGACCGACGACAACGAACCGCCCAACGACCCCCGGACCGACGACACCTAGCCTCCCCGCCGTCAAACGAAAATCGCCATGTCCACCAAGCAGTTCGGATCCGGCAAGCGCGAGATTCCCGCCCTCAAGGCGTCGAAGTGGTACCCGACCGAGGAGGACAGTGCGCCCAAGAAGGTTGGTTGCATCCACGCCTGGGATTGTAGCAAGAGCTGGAATTGGGGAGATTTGAGGATGTATGAAGCTTAGGGTGGGATTTTGAGGGAGCTATGGTGTAGGAGGAGCTTGAGACGGAGGAGGAAACTCAGTTATGCGAAAACGGAGAATGGGGCGGAGGGATTCGAGATGAGCAACGAGTGTCAGAATATACTGACGGTATCGAAATCAGGCCCGCAAGACTGCCCGCCCTGCCTCCCTCCGCGCCAGCCTCGTCCCCGGTACCGTTCTTATCATCCTTGCCGGCCGCTTCCGTGGCAAGCGTGTCGTCTACCTTAAGCCCCTCGACAATGGCGTCCTCCTCGTTACCGGCCCCTTCAAGGTCAACGGTGTCCCTCTCCGCCGCGTGAACGCCCGCTACGTCATCGCCACCTCCACCAAGGTCGAACTTGACGGTGTCGATGTTGCGAAGTTCAACGACGCCTACTTCGCCAAGGAGAAGGAGGGCAAGAAGACCAACGAGGAGAAGCTCTTCAAGAAGGGCTCCAAGCTCGAGGTACGCACAAAATATGGAGTTAGGTGAGAAGGACATGTGCTGATGGAATTGCGATACACAGAAGAAGGAGGTTCCGGAGACCCGCAAGGCGGACCAGAAGGCTGTTGACGCTGCCCTTCTGAAGAACATCAAGAAGGTCCCCCACCTTTCGGCATACATTGCTTCGTCGTTCTCGTTGAGCAAGGGTGACCGGCCGCACTTGATGAAGTTCTAAGTGTGCGGTGGATGGCGTGTGACGGGGAATGGAGTCAACGGATGGGTTCCCGGAGTCTCTGGTTGGTTCTAGGGGCAACGGATTTTTTTTCTTGTACTGTTTCTCAATCAAAAGCGAGTTTGGGATTGGGCACGACATATTTGCTCCGGCGCGTGGGGTTGTGTAATGCTCTTCTGTCTCTGTCTTGTCGTTCTGGTTTCTGGGATAATAGAGCACGGCCAAATATTGGTCAATGGGTTCATGATCATTGTGTGTGGCTAATGATGACATCCTGTCGAGTGCGCGTGCAAGTTCCGTTCGCCAAGGCCTTTCTGTGAAGCACCACTCATCGATCCCACTTGTCAACATCCACACCATGAATCAGCCACAGATATTTCTCCGCCATGTGCGGAATCCTGTTCACCGTCTCGCCAGACGCCGCCTCACTTTTCCATGGGGATCTCATCTCAGCCCGAGGGCCTGACAGCACACGCAGCCACACCATCCAGGTTGCATCACGGACACTCAGCTTCACATCCTCCCTCCTCGCCCTTCGCGGCCCAACCCCGACGCTTCAGCCCATCGTTGACGCAGCCTCCTCTTCCGTCCTTTGCTGGAATGGCGAAGCATGGCGTATCGATTCTCAACCGCTTCCGGTTGGCGCCAATGACACCAAGCTCGTATACCAAATCCTCCTAGAAGCTGTGGAGAACGGCGGAGACATCCCCGGCGCGCTTCGGCGGATTGATGGGGAGTTTGCGGTGGTATTCTATGATGGACGCCGTAATGTTATATGGTATGGACGTGATTGGGCTGGGCGAAGAAGTTTGGTGAAGAAGATGAGGAACATTGGAGGGTTGACAGTTGCAAGCGTTGGAGATGATGGTGACGATTGGGTCGAGGTTGACGCTGGCGGGTGGTGGAAAGTCGATGTTGTGAATGGGAAAGAAGAATGGATTGCAAATGAATTTAGGGTAAGAGAGCTTCTTCCGTAGAAGAGTCTGTGGTTGACTAACCAGTGAATCAGTGGGAGCTTACACAGACGATAGCTGAGGGCGTTCTTGATGAATCGTCACCGGAAATTGATGACCTTCACCGAGCCCTTGGGGAAGCTGTCAGGCTTCGAGTACAAGGCATTCCAGAACCCCCACACGCCAACAACGTCAGCAAGATCGCCGAGAAGCCGTCAAAACTCGCCATTCTCTTCAGCGGCGGTGTTGACTGTACCACAATTGCCCGACTAGCCCACGATCATCTTCCTTTATCGGAACCTATCGATTTGTTAAACGTTGCTTTCGAGAACCCTCGTGTGGTGGCTGCCCGACGCAAAGAGAAAAATATTGCTGATAGCGCTGATATCGACCCATACAATCTCTGCCCTGACCGCATCACAGGTCTTTCATCCTACCACGAGCTCCTCTCGGTCTGTCCTGGGCGTTCATGGCGATTTATCAGCATCAACGTTCCATACTCTGACGCCATCAGTCATCGCGATAAGATTATTTCCCTCATGCGTCCGCACAACACCGAAATGGACCTCTCCATCGCCATGGCGTTTTACTTTGCATCTCGTGGCGTCGGCGACCTCGTCCGCCCGTCATCTACTTCCAATTCTGGCTTTGCGTACTCCTCTTATCCCTACACAACAACGTCTCGCATCCTTCTCTCCGGCCTTGGCGCTGACGAGCTCTTTGGTGGCTATACCCGGCACCCAACGGCCTACATGTCATCCGGAACTGGATCATATCCTAAACTCATTGAAGAACTTCAACTCGATCTTGATCGGCTTCCACACAGGAATTTGGGCAGAGATGACCGGGTAACTGCACATTGGGCTAAAGAGATGCGATATCCGTTTCTAGATGAAGAGGTGGTAAGATGGACAAGCATGACGAGTGTTACAAAGAAATGTCCGTTTGGGATGTCATCATTGGAGCCGTCGGAGGGGAAGGAAATTGGCAAAAGCAAGATGATTTTGCGATTATTGGCGAGTAAATTGAACATGAAACAAGCTGCACGAGAGAAGAAGAGGGCAGTTCAGTTCGGTGCAAGGACAGCCAAAATGGAGATTGGGAGAGGAGGCAGAGGGGTAAAGGGAACGCATACGATCATGAAGACGGTAATAATTTGAAGGTGAGTTTGTATTTTTTTTGTTGCAAAGGGAAGTTTTCTTTGTGCGATCTCCGTGGTGGGTTTGAATTGGATCCATCTAGAAAGACGGCGAAGATGATAGCTTACAGATACTTCCGAAACTCATTGGTCCACTTCCCACGACGGAGTTTGACAGCCGATGGTCTGCGTTCGGCTTGTGTTTTTGGCGTTGTGGTTCCCCAACCCGTGTCAAGAACGGGCCGAACGTGTGTACTGGAGGAAGCTTCAGTCCTGAAGTGGGATTGGGCGTAGAGTATTATGAGGGACGTAAAGGCAAGGCTGAGCCGATGAGTGCGGCATTGGGGGATTTTTTTTAAAAATGTTTTGAAACCATGATGGAAGCTGATAGGTGAAGGTAGATTTGCTTCGATAATGCCAGTTTTTCAGTGGCTCTGCGTATGAGAAACTTGGTATCCCTCACAAGAGGGAGTTTATCTGACCTCATGGAGTGAGATATGAAAGCGAACTTAGATATAACGACATAGCACAATAGAAACTTAGAAGGTATCTTTTTGGTTGGTTCATACAGTATTACCGTGCCTGTAATCACCACACAGACGGCTGTCATCATGCCAAATTGTCATCTCACGGTGTCTCCCTTTATAACAGGCTGGCCAGTCTAAGAGAAAGCGGGGGTACATGCGTATGGTATCACTCCGTGTGTTCGGAAGAAGCAAACCACCACCCATTCCGGAGGTTGATCTCCAATCTTGAGGCTCATTCAACACTGAACTCATACCCTCTCGAATCATTATCCATAACCTCTATCTAGTTTCTCTGTCATACCACTCAGCTACGGGTGGATTAGTCAGCGATGATCACCCAGTGGATGGGCTGTGATGTTATGACAGGGTTTTCTCTCATGTGGAGTCTTTGAGAAGCTTCAATTTCCCGGGGAATCAACATGGTGCACACTTCTGCTATTGAATCTGTGACCAGTCACCCCGCACACACTGCACGGATATCGGCCTTTCATTTGGCATCGCAGTGTGCCACAGATGTGGCTGTGGTGGCGGTGCGGCTCTTGTGAGAGCAACCAAACTCATTCCCACGCTCATCCGTCATCCCTCTTACCGCGTCTCCACGTTCCATTCTCCTCTCCTCATCATCCTGTCAGCTGCTCGATCACCCTTCTTCCCTCTACAACCCACACCAACACCCTCGACCTTTCCCTCCACTGCTCATTATCACCACTATCACCAACACAGCCGCTTTCACCAGACAGGTATCTGCTGGCTCTTTCAGTCCCATTGTGTCGCAACAAGAGAGGGGTTAAGCGAGCCGCAGAGTCTGGCTTCTTTGAACACGGTTCATCACCGACGTGGTGTCTACCCCGTCTCAAATCAACACGTCTTTGATTGTTCGTAACCACTACTGCCTCTGTGAGATGGCGAGTTGAGGAGACCAGTGGCAGGACTGGGGATGGTAAAATCTTGAACCATAGCCAGCGCTGTGAACCTCTCTCGCGTATCGAACCAGCTACCTTTTTTTGCCCCAACCCCCTATACTTTTTTGTTCTCTACATCTGCACCAAAGAACAAGACCCAGGGCCACAAGGCCTGTTGTGAGTTTCTGCGCGCCGGGACAAGGCTCGGGGGGAGGGGGTGTGTGAAAGAGAGCAAGGCTCGGGGAAGCCCTCTCCGATCGCCGCCGCCGCCGCCGCCGCCGTTGTTGAGTGGTGGGTGTTGTCCGCCCGTCGTCGCATGGGAAACTACGGCCGCACGGTGTCCGTCTGGGCTTATCCTCGTTCTTCTATCTCTCTGCTCCTTCTGTTTCATCGCTTTCAACGCTTCTACGAGTATAGGAAACTGAGGCATATGAGCAGGCTGTTCTAGTTGGCATAAAGTCCCATGACCGCTCCGAATCCAGATGGCAGTCTTCAGCACCTCCAGTACTATGCACAATCATACCCGAATCCGGGGGAGCTGCCGACGCCGTCTCACCACCATTTGTACTCCAATAGCGATCTGTCAGCGATAAATGCTGCTCAATACGGGTCCTTTGGCGCTTGGCCGCCGCAGCAACATGATCAGCAGGTTCAGTTTCACCAGCAGCAGCAGCATCAGCACCAACACCAACACCAGCAGCAACCACAACAGCAGCACCAGCAACACCAACCTTACAACTTTGACCCCATCAACTCTCCGTCTCACCACCTACCCACCCCTCATTTGCAACACTTTCCGAACCCGCTCAACAGACCACAAAATCCCTCGTCCCAACTCCCACACTCACATCCCGCTACACACCCGCAACCCCAAGAGACGCAGGCGACATGGGCCCAGCCCGCCTCCAACGCCCGTCTCGCTACTTCGGCCAGCCAACTCGCTGGCAACGGATATGCTCCGGCCGCTGAGAATGGCGATGTGATCATGGGTGGTAGTGAAATGGCGGACCCCTACGTGAATATCCGCCTGGTGGGAGCACCGTCCTTGCGCTTTCTGTCATACGAGGAAATCGATACTGTCTTCTGGGGTGAGTTTGCAACGCGTGGTGTCTCTCACTCAGTGTATTGATCTCTAGTAGACGCAGTGGAAGTACTTAACGGCGAAGACGAAACTCCGCCGCCTGTCAAGAAGCAGAAACCATCGCCTTCTCCAGAATCCGCTCCGCCCCCTCAGCCCGCTCCCAGACCTGTTGCAAAACCCGCCACTACTATTGTTCAGAGACCAAAAGCTCCTGTTGACCCCGTCGTTCATGTGCGACAGGAGTTACAAAAGATTTTAGAAGTTGATGACGATGATGTCACCGCGGAGGAACTTGCTTCGAAGGCATGGGGGATTGTCTCTGAGCTCGACATTGGCAATATGGATGTCATTGAATCAGCTGTTGTGACTATTCTTCAATCAGCAGACAGCCCAACCCTTGTCTGTCTGGGTGGCATTTACCAATTTGTTGGTAAATTACGCAAATGTGTGGTGGCAGAATTTAATAAAGAGAAAAAGAGCGCTCGGATCTTCAAGCTGTTGAAGGTGAGTACACAGTAATGTACGAACATATGGACTGCTAATCGTTTGCAGTTGTTCTCCACAATCAAGGTGAATATTGAATTTTATGAGGCTTGTCAATGGGCGAAAGTTCTGGGGGCGATTTACCGCAAATCCGAACACGCGAAAGCCCGTGATCTTGCTGATACATTGCTCAAACGTTATGAGCATTTGGAGAAGGAACGGAGCAGGAAGCGGGCACCAGCGGCCCGCAACACTAATGAGGAAAGGCCCAAAGCTTCTGCTGATGTTGCTGCCAAAAAGGTGTTGGGGTTGGGTAGTAGTACTAGTGCTGGTGTCAAACGTCCCCTCGACGAACCATCGAGAGGAACAACTTCTGGCGCTGGAACGGCAAAGAAGCTTGCATTGGGTGAAGGCAGAAATCCAAGTACTGCAAATAGCAACATTTCTAAACCGTCCACCTCTTTGCCCGCCAGGAACGGGACATCGAGTATTTCCGGTGACCGGAAGGCTGGTGCCCCAGGAACAAATGCTGCGTCCAACTCTTCGGCAGCATCGGCTACGGTCGCTGCACGGCCCAAGCCAACCGCGAGCACCGGATTCTTCAAGAACCTGCAAGGAAAGGCTCAGGAGTCAGCGGCCAAAGCACCAACAAAGTATGTTAAATTTCATGCACCTGACTTTGTGGATCTTGGTCTAATCACGTGACACAGGCCAGTTGAGAAGAAACCAACCACCACGGCTCCTATAGCACCCACATCGTCGTTCACTAGTATCTTCGCTCAGCTCAAGCAACGTCAAAAGGAAGAGCAAGACCGCGAAAAGGGCATTGCGAAAGCCGCCGATGCTGCGAAGGCAAATGAAGAGGAGAAGAAGAAGAAGAAGAAGAAGAGCGTCAGGTGGAAGACTGGGGAAGACTTGGTCCAAGTACAACTGTTCGACTGGGTTGAACCTGAAGGAGAGTATTATGGTGGAGGAAGCGGAATGATGGAGCATGGCATTGGGGGACAACTAGGTGAAGGCGCTGCGCTCAAAAACAAAGACATGTTAGATGATGAGGAAGACCTAATGGATTGGTATCCTCCACCATGTAAGTTTCCACCTCTTTATTACTGTGCATATACTAAACATTGATAGTGATCGACTTGGCTCCATTGTACAGGATGAAACCTGATGCCAAAGAGTTTTCAACCAAACGGGGAGGGTCGACTTTCATTGAGACAGAGGACTCGAAGATCCAGCGCGAACGGGAAAAAACAACGCTCGCTGTATTTTATACCTCCCCGCATGACATTCCGGACTCCCCACAAGAGCCACGCGAGACGATCAGTGAATCAGGCCCCGAACCAACCAAGATTCCTCTTCCAGACGAGATTCTCATCCGTTTGGGAATCCCTATCGCTCCCCCACCTCCACCGCAGCCTTCCGCGCAGCAAGGCACTCCCGATCTTTCTTCTCTGCTGGCCTCTCTTCAGAAACCCCAACCGCAAGCTCCGCAGGATCAGGTGTCAAGCATTGTTGCGTCATTACAGGCCTTTGGACAACAAGTTCAGCAACAGCAACAACAGCATCAGCCTCCTCCGCCGCCCATGGCGCCCGTTCCCTCATCAATTACCCCAGCTGTTGACATCTCGGCCTTGCTCGCTTCTCTTACAGGTGGCCAGCAACCTCAACCGGCTCAACAAACTCAGCAATCCGTGCAGCCTCCACCCGTACAAATCCCGGCATTCTTGCAGCAATTTATGCCACAACAATCGCAAGCAACGCCAACTGCGAATACTCAGGTATCGGCTCTTCTCCAACAGCTGGCAGGAGGTGCCCCTGCAACTGCTGGCGCAGCACTTGGATTCCCAATGATACCGACAATCCCTGGTTTCCCCATGATGCAACCTCCTCAATTAAATCCGGCTAATGCAATGCCATGGGGAATGCAACCAGATTACCAGCAGCAGCAAACCAATCACACGGAGAATCTCGATGAGGAGGAACGGAAACGATCTGTTCGCGAGCGATTGCAAGCTCAAGCTGGATGGACACCGGAAGAGAGCAAGCAGAATCCCCAGCAACAACCACCACCGCAACAGCAGCAACAGCAACAGCAAGGAGGAACGAATAATGCAGGCCAGGGAGGCGCCGGGGGAGGGCCGGGATGGAGTAAAAAGAAAAAGGTACGTAATTATTTTCACCGCCCTCGATGGTAATACTACACCACGAAGGGCGGACAGTTCCTCGCCCGACTTGCCACGATTGATAGTTGTTTGTTTTTCTTTTGAGTATTGCAGTAAAATTTGTTGTGGAAATTTTGTGCTGCCTGGTGATGGAGATGCGTCACCGATGAAAATTGATCTGGATAACTTGTCTACTGTATCTCTACTTCTTCACTTCATGAAGTTGTGTTCTTGGTTTTAGTTTTTCTGCACATATTGCTTGTCTTCACACTTGGTTTCCGTATTCCTTTGAACAGATTTGCTGACCTCGTTCCCTTCACACAGAACAAGAACAACGACAAGAAGAAAGCAAACTCACTCTGCGCCTTTTTTGTCAAAGGAAACTGCAAACATGGCGATCAGTGCCGCTTCTCCCACGACCCCTCGACAGCAACCGCTAATGCCGGCGGGGGAAATCAACAAAACCAAGGCACCCAGGGCAACCAAGGATCTGGAACTGGCGGCGGCAACTGGAAACACAAAAAGAAGCATGTGCATCATGGGCGTGGTGTGGATGCTGGCTCAACTGGCGGAAGTCAAGGTTGGCCAGGGGCGGCGGAGTTAGAATATTAGATCATCTCCCCCGAACTTACCATCTCATGTTGGGATATGTGCATAATAATTTGTGACAGGGTCGGCTGTGGCTGTTGTTTTAGTAATAGCGCGTTCTTGTTCCTTTCTCGCCATCTTTGGATTCCATGCCTTTTTTATCTCATCATTCTTCACGGATCAAACGTCGGCGCTGTTTTTCACGTTTCGGGTTTGGTTGGGCTTCTTCTTCTGTTTTATTCTTTTCTTCGTTTCCTGTTCCTTTCTTCTTCTTCATTGGCGTCTTGGTTGATTGATGAGATGTTTTTAAGAGTGGCGTTTGGGAAAAAGATGGGTTGTGGTTCAGTTGTCGTACTTCTTCAATCATTCTCTGTCCTGTGCACAGGCATATCATTGTTGTTCTTGGAGAGGATAGTTTCGTGTCCTTCATTAAGGCGTTTGGTTGAACATGGCATAAAGTTACAACAGTTAGTTTACATGTCAGATATTGCAATCCGATAATCGTCGCGCTCTTGTTCCTAAAGGCTGCCTTGACCCTGGCATATTCATATCGTTGTCGGGGGTAGTACTCAACTTCACGGTTTACAGGATCCATAACTTCAAGTAATCATATGGAGCCCAATTGAGCATAGCATCACGCACAAGGTGAAGAAACATACGTTTCAGGATTTTGTCCAAGATAAACCCATTTTCACCATTGAATATGAATTTGTTCCGATGTTAAAATGAATGAAGAAGATAAGAGTGTGCCCAGAGAGTTCAAGTATGAGAAATTCGGACATTACAAACCCGAGTTATAAGTCATGAGCGGACTCGGAGGCGGTGTCAGTGTCAGATCAACGAAACAGCCACTCCCAAGCATGCCCTGAGAGCGACCAGATGTCTCTCAACTCTGTAGTTAGTCGAATAAAGTGCCGTAATATAGTCTCTTAGGGTCAAAAAGCTCGTCATGTTTGCAATACAAAAAACAACTATCCCTCCAGTCCAACATCCTAACAATCTGATGAACAAAAACAGGGCCATCTAATCCACCACAAAGCTATATCCATAACGCCAGTGCCACATACATTCATTTACGTGTCATATACTCATAACCCGGCAAGATAACTTCCCTACAACCACTGTTCTCCACCCGCATTAAGCCGTCTGTTTTCTCCCTGTCCCACAAAGCTCATTCAAACATTATTTCTGATACGCCTTTGTGGGTGGCGGTGGTGGTGAGCCTTGTGACGGCGGTGGGCCAGGCTCACAAACCACCGTCTCTGCTTCCTCTTCACCTTGTAGCCTTCTCTTCAGATCCCGCCAGTCTCGTTCTTCCTCACTCTCGGTTACGGGTGTTTGGGAGCCCTCCAGGTTCCGTGTATATGCTGGTGTCGATGTTTCAGTTCCATTTCTTGATACTCCCGCTGGCGCCGTAGTTGTTACTGTTCCAGCAGCAACTTGTTCTACTGATGGTCTGCTCACACTCCCACCCGGCCTTTCAGTGCTAGCATCACCACCCCGTGGTTCTCCCTCTCTAGTCCAAGCTACACCCTCTACCCGCACCTCTGGGACAGGAGCACTGGTAGGGTCGAGCTGTATGGATTGTCGTTGTCCGAATCCTTGCTCGATATCAATAGCCTCGCCGCAATTCTCGGCAGCTTCTCGCTCCGCTCGCTCTTGTGCATCTTTCTTGTCGTAGTGCCAGAGAAGGTATGCTACGATACAGACGACGAGGATTCCAAAGATGAGGACGGTGATGACCACGATGGTGATTCTGGAGGGGAAGGGATGAGTTGATTTTTGTGGTTATAAGGGGATAGGAGGGTGGGGAGAGCTTACGGTTGAAGAGTGACGTTACCCATGAAGGTTTATTTGATTTCAGGTTGAGGAAGGAGGACTTAAGGGTTCGGATCTCCAGAGGATGGAGTCGTTGTGGAGTTCGACTTGATGATTGCGTCTATTGCGTTGCGACCAAGAAGAAGAAGATTGTATGAGCTTTTCTTCCGAGTCCTCGAGGTGTTGATGATACCAGGACACCGAGTATTGTTTATAACGACCGCACTAACAGCACCGAAAAGATCTCGACCTACCGGACAAAAATTTCGGCGTCCGTCTTGCATCCGGTAACCTTTCGTTGTTGCTTTCTCACCGATGTCCCCCCGCACTGTGATATACCTATTTCCCATGGGGTACCGCATCACCGTGGCTGAGGGTTGGATCTTACACCTCTATCACAAGCATGAAAATCTGGGTACTCAGTATGGCCACCTTTTGAAGCGCTTGCAAAGCGGACTGTGGCTTTTTGACGAAACAAAAGCCTACTGATACTTGTTACTGCATTCGCCGTCCTGCCTAACGGCGATGCTTGACTCTGCTTAAAGTGTTTGCTTGAAGTTGACGGGAAGAGAGTTGATGGGATTTATGTTGGAATCGTGCTTTGCCACGGTGTACATGGGTTTGGGAGGATATTTGGCGGGTTGGGTTGGGGACAGGTTGTGGGGGTTATGCAGAATCGAATGAGAGATAGGTGGCTGTTATGCAATACTTATAAATTGAATATTCAGTAACGTAAGGAGAAGGATGAATTTGAAGTGATGGATCATGCGGAGTTTCGCAGCAGGGACTCTGGATAAGGTGTTGATGCTTGACACGGTGGCGTATCTGGTTACCCGAAGCATGATGTTGAAAGTGTGGCTAATGCACCAGATATCCTGCGAGGTCAGACTGGAGCTGAGAACAGTGTAGATAAGCTTCAACAAGGCAGACTGGGTTTGCAAACCATGGGGCGGGTGGAAAGGGCGATTGTCATTGGGGAAATACCGTTTGGGGCTTTGCGATGGAAATACGTATCACCCACTGGTAGAATTTTGGGGCAGAGAACTGTGGCGGTGTTTCAGAGAGTGTTACTGTAGGTATAAAGTTTTCATAATGTCGATGGGTTGGAAGATGTTGTCAAGCGCCATTCGGCAATAAGCGCGAGGGAGGTGGATGTTGGTGTCAGATTCAGTGTGTAACAATGATTGGAATACTGGGTGGTACAAATACATGTAGTTGAAATCATCAAAATTGATTGTCTCATGTCAGACAAATTCCAATGACCACACCACCCCAGAAATCGGTCTGCTGCGCCCCACCGTTGCTCACGTGAGGTTGAACAATATGATGAAGTTCACAGGACTTCATGGCCGTTTCCAGAAGCCAACTTCAACCAGTTGATAGCGTGGTTTCGTCAAGCGCCTTGGACTCTGCCCTATGCACATCGCTAATTCGCCAATTCGACCTACAACAAGTCCAACTTTACCCAAGTTCGTCAAGCATCTCAACAAGACATCACCGGTAGCACGGTAAAATGAGAGTGCCGTGATAGCAGGTGGTGACTGCGGAACTTCAGCCGTTCCGGGGGGAATTGCTGGTCATGGTGGTGTAACCGCCACCCTCATATAGTGCGCACATTCCCACCAACACCATCGTTCGTTTATTTCCCTCGAATCGTTCTTTTTTCTGTCGCTGTAAACGGGCGACTACAGGTTCTGCTCTATATTCAACGCTTCGACTTCTCGAGTGTCGCGGTAAGCTCGCCCTTCTTTTGGACGTTGATCTGGCCGGTGGTGATGAGCATGATGATGCTGCGGGGCAGGGAACGTTACACCAGCTGTGTTACCCTCGTATCACACGGTAGCCTGGCCAGAGCTCCCCATCACCAACCTCCCACTCCCCCACCAGATCACTGATACCCTCTTTTTCCTTTCTGATATAGATCTGATCGACCTTCTACAGCTTCTCCAAGCAAACCAATACGCTAATTATGTCGGCTCCTCCTCCTCATTATGGCGGATCGCCGCCTCCCCAGCCACAGGGTGGTTACTACCAGCGTATATAAACCCCACCAAGTTTCTTGCTCTTAGAATCAAAAAATATCTAACTCGATGTCAGCTCCTCCTGAGAAATCGCAGTACGGCCCACCCCAGGGTGGATATCCTCCTCCTCCCGGCGGACCTGGCACTCCTGGCTCCGGTGCCGGCCAGCCTTACTACCCACCTCCTCCCCAGCAAGGACTTCAGCACCAGCATTCATTTCCTCCTCCTCCGCCCGGCCAACAGGGTTATCATCCTCCTCCGAACGCTGGCCCACACCATCCACCTCCAGTGACACAGCAGGCGTTTGATCCGGGCCGCCAGAGCGTTCCCCCGACCCCACAGCCAACCAATACCCCATCAACCACTACTATCACAGATACCGTGGGAAGCTTCAATGGAGGAAGCTATCGGATTGATCACCGAGACTGCAACACGCTATTGACGCTCCAGTTGGCACATGGGTGTCCAGTAGAAGCCAAACCAGGTAAGTTGACAAGATGTGTGTGAACAATTCTCGGAGAGATGTTAATTATATCGATAGGTGCAATGGTCGCAATGTCCCCCAGCGTCACATTGAAGGGTCAGGTCAAGTTTTCTTTGAAGAAAATGTTTGCCGGAGGAGAGATGACACAGTCAACGTACACTGGTCCTGGAGAGCTCTTGCTTGCACCGGCTGCGCTCGGTGATATTGTCCCAATCCGCTTGGATGGCCAGCAGACGTGGTCGGTCGGTAAGGATGCAATGCTGTGTGTCACGCAGGGTGTCCACAAAGACTACAAGAGCCAGGGATTGGGTAAGGCGATGTTCTCCGGGGAGGGACTCTTCGTATACAAAGTGTCGGGTCAAGGTATTTTGTTTGTCACCTCGCTCGGAGCAATCATTCAAAAGAATGTGAGTGATACAATATCACAGGTGTGGATCTCTTGCTGATGAGTCACAGATGGCACCTGGCGAGCAGTACATTGTCGACAATGATCACTTGGTGGCTTGGAACTGCAAGTACACCATTGAGCGAGTTGCAAGTGGTGGCATCATCAGTGGCATGGCTGCATCGGAAGGATTGGTGTGCAGGTTCACGGGTAAGTTTTAATGTTGTGACAATAGCAGTTGAAAGGTACTAACACGGTTTTAGGCCCCGGGACAGTCTTCATCCAGACAAGAAATCCGACCGCCTTTGGCGCTTGGATTGCGTCACACATGGGCGGTGGTCAGTAATGGCGCTTTCAAATGACTTTCATGACATTTTATGTTCGTTTGTTGCGTTGTGCGGAGATATCATGGGAAGATTTGTTCTGTACTGGTTTTGATACGATATCGTGACTGGCACTGGTACCCTGCTCGTTGAAGATGAGGAATATACCATGCGTGGAGGTTTGTGTATTTAGCGCTAATTGATACCGGTTTTTACAATTTTAAGGTGAAGGATGGCGTAGGGTTCTCGTGATAATGATGGTCACAAGATTGTCGTGTTTGGAGAGGTTCATTCAGGGTCCTGAACAACAAATTTCTCTTCTCCCATACCGTTTGCCGTTGTCCACGCACTCGCTCAAGATCACCACTCTGCTCTGTACCCCGCATCACGCCCCGGCATCAAACTTTCATGCCCGAAATGGTGTCCCTCATTCTGTCTACACCCACGAGCTGCATCAGTCCTCACCACCCAGACATCAATATCACCAACCATGGCCAGCAACGACAACAGCGTCTCAATATTCACCTCCCTCCGCTATGATCCCATCCTCCTTAACTCCCCCATCAACACCTCTCTCTCCGGCACCAACACCCCGTGCCCTCTCTACATGCTCACCTTCCACTCCGACCGCCTCCGCGCCGCCGCCAACCACTTCAATTTCTCGCCCGAGGCTCAAGCTCTCTGCGAGCTGCAGTCGGTTGAAACCCGAATCACCGAGGAGCTGAGAAAATACCATGCCGAATCGAGCCATAGCAAAGCCACGCCCTTGAAAGTCCGGGTTGAGATCT
The DNA here is from genome assembly GCA_004786065.1 of Ascodesmis nigricans. Lineage (NCBI taxonomy): Eukaryota > Fungi > Ascomycota > Pezizomycetes > Pezizales > Ascodesmidaceae > Ascodesmis > Ascodesmis nigricans. The sequence goes on from ML220116.1 coordinate 431,181, forward strand.
TTAATTCAGATCCTCCACGGGCTAAAATCGGGCTGGTAGAAATGCCAAAAGTCACACTAGATACGCTGTATCCTGAGAAAATGCCGGAACCAAACACAGAGTCAAAGTGGGAGGCCGTGCTCGATACTCAGCCGACTACGAAAAGTGATTTCACGAGGTATAAGACAAACCGCCGGGCGCAGTATGATGCCGCGAGAGAGAGGGTCGGGATTAAGGGGTATTTGGAGCCGAAGGAAGTGCTGCTTTGGAATGAGGAGGGGGAGGTGATGGAGGCCAGTGTGGCGGCTGTGTTTGTGAAGAGGAAGGGGGAGTGGAGGGGGATGAGGAGGGAGGCGGGGGGCCTGGGGAGTACTGTCGCAAGATGGCTGAAGGAGAGTGGATTGGTGAAGACTGAGGAAGGAGAAGAAGAGAGAGTGAGGAGAACGGATGTGAAAAGCGGAGATTGGGTGGTGTTGGGCAATGGGGCGAGGGGGATTTGGGGAGCGTGGGTGAGATGAGGCGAGATGGAAGATAATATTTATAGATCCTATAGAAACGCTCTATAAAGGATTTTTCCAGGTAATCATACATTCATACATAATACGTCTATCGGCTTTCGGATGCTTGATATTACGAGTGATCTTTCATGAATAGGCGCTGATGATGAAGGTTACAGCAACACAGACGAAACTATAAACTCTACCAACAAGCTTCATAGTTCTCAATCCCACCATCCACTCTTTTCCTCCTCAGACCCAGCAACTCTATGCATAAGCGACACTTTCATTCGCAGGCGCCGACCCTCGGGCCTAAGCGGGAGCCATCCAGTTGAGCCGCAGCATCCCACTCACCCACACATCATCCGATTTTCGTCATCTCCTCCTGGTCCCTCCGCCGGTTACAATCTCCACTCATCCCCTCCGCAGCCCCTCTCGCCCACCCCAACAACACCCCAACCACAATCTACCACCATGTTCCCCGTCCGTCGCGCCGTCCTCGCCGCCACCCGCACTCGCCTCACCGCCGCCCCGCAGCTTGCCCGCGCGGGGTTTGCGACCTCGGCCAGGTTTGCTGAGAAGAATATTCAGATCCCCGGCCGGGGTGAGGTCAGCGTCAAGACTCTCGATGGTGGGTTACATTTCTTGCAACATTGAGGGGGGATCAGTCAGCGGAAGAGGGGGATTGATATGAACATTGGGGGGGGAGTCGATGTGATATGTCTCTGTCGGCCGGGATTGCCGAGTTTGGACGGAAGTGGTGGTGGAGGACAACCGACAAATTCGACGACGGCTATTGCGCAAACGTCGCACCCCCAGGACACGATCGAATGGGCGGGGGAAGATGATAATGGTCAATTGCTTGGAAATTGCGATGGATGTAGTGGCCGTTGGTGGAGTGTTGATATGCGAGAACGACTTGTCACACACAACGTCATCGTCTCAATCAACAACGCATGCTCTGGATATCGCCATTGACGGCATGCTGCAATACCAAATGGACTGTTTAGTGCTACAAGAATCAATCACTGACCCTCCTGCTTCTTGTAGAGATCAAGACCCAGTCCGACTTGATTGGTCCCGGCTCCGCCCCAGGCACCATCCCCACCGATATCGAGCAGGCCACTGGTCTCGAGCGTCTCGAAATCCTCGGAAAGATGGAGGGCATTGATGTTTTCGATATGACCCCTCTCGATGCCTCGCGCAAGGGTACGACTCCCGCGTAAATATCATTTTGATAGTATGCCATTCAAGACGGAGTTATTGATATCATTCACAGGCACCCTCGACAACCCCATCACCGTCGAGTCCTTCGGTGAAGAGCGCTACCTCGGATGCACTGGCTACCCCGCCGACTCCCACACCACCATCTGGCTCACCGTCAGCAAGGGCCGCCCCATTGAGCGCTGCCCCGAGTGCGGAAGCGTCTACAAGATGGATTATATTGGCCCCGAGGAGGACGCCCATGCTCACGAGCACCATGACCACGGCGAACCCCGTTAGTATTCCCCTTCTATCAATATTTGCGCAGTATCTGACCTTCAATCCAGACTTCCCTCCCCAAAAGGATGTTGAGACCCTTGCCGACTACGTCAAGCCCCAGTACTGGTAAACACGTCCTTATGGTCGATTAAGTAATGGTATGAAAGACGATGGTGCTCCTTTTTTTTGTAGGCTTAGAAAAGAATGGGATGATGTGGGTTACGGGATGTTGCATGTAAGATGACAAGTCTCACTTTTGCGCCATGGGTGGGTGCGTGTGGGCTGCGATGGGGGTAAATAGTGGGGTGTCGGAGAGTATGATAAGATGTTTGATGTTCTCTTTTTCAACTGGTGACTTGATGACGTGTGTCCTAATTGTGGGATAAGATGTGGGTGAGGGAGGGGAGGGATATGGTGTCCCGTTAACCTGCCAATCTCGCCTGATGGCTCCAGGGATTATCGCTGTCATCCATGGAGATGGCAACTGCCACGCTGGCACGAGATCACCAAGTTGAGTGATCATTTATGATTGTGATAACAACCTTCTGGTACTTAGAAGACAGCTAGTAGAATGGATGATGGAGTCATACAGGATGAAGAAATTCTTGAATCATGGCAGATTGACATAGACTTCAAAATTCCAGCCATATCACACTTCAAGTTTTCACAAATCACGATTGTATCACCGTGGCCAGAAATAACATTCATCTCATATCAATTGCAACGCTTTAACATGCTTAACGACTTTAATCAACATGACAGATAATATTGAAGCAAACAAGCAATGCTAAACAAATAACTCCACGACATGCTTCAGGGTAGTAGTATAATCTCTTAGAGTACGAACCATCTTGAGTCTTGAATCTCGGCCTCCCATATGGACCTCGGGGATGAAGGATGTAGTTGCGGCAGTGGTTCCCCGGGTTTGTTGAAGTTGTGGGAACCAGAGAGGATACGCGTTGGCGTTGGTGCAAGACCATCGTCATCGGTATTGATTGACGATTGTGGCTTTGATGGATGTAGCTCAGCACCATAGTTAGTTGATGACACGGTCGACTCTGACTCTAGTTTAGGAGATGTTCACTCCCAACAATATCGTCGTCAGTATCCATGTACTCCCAAGACATCACGTTCTGTCAGCAGTCCACAGACTAAGGGGTTACCAGATATCAACTACCCGAGCGTTGGTATATCCCTACCCATCTTCCAGTCTCCTCATGATACACTGTAACCCGGCTTCGACTACCTTTTCCTCAAGTGAGTTTCTTATTGCTAACTCGCTTCCATAACCTCTTCATTGCTGTTCCGACGGGTTTTGATGCTTTCGAGGTGGGGTTTGAGTTGGATTTGGATTTGAGTTTGGGTTTGGGTTTAGGGGTGTTGTTGGTGATGTTGGTGGTGGTTGTATATTGCTCGTCGAAATGGTTGATGGCGCCCGCGAATGGGGGGAGGAATTCGATGTAGGATGACATTGTGGTTGTAGTTGTGGTTTTGAAGTTGTGGTTGTGGTTGTAGTAGTTGTAGTTGTGAAGTTGTGGTTGTCAAGCTGTGATTTGGTAGCAGTTCGATGGCCGTGAGAAGAGGGGAGAAAAAAGAAGAACAGTTGAGGGGGGGCAGGGAGGAGGGTTTATATGGGCTTCGAGAGGAGAGTTGGGGACAGATTGTAGGTGGGGTGAGGGCGGAGGGTGGCCCGTGGTGTTGGTGAGTATACCTAGAGTTTGGACCTTGGAGAAAGCTTATATCTCTGAGTAGGTTGGTATAGAACGTGAGTTGACGGGATGAGAGTCGTTTGCAGCCCCGGAGCAGATTGTGGTATGGATGGGTTTAGGGGGGAAACTAGACCTCGCTGTCGCGATATCATAGCCAGCCAATCTCAAATCACGATGCTTTATCGTCACGACATGACTAGATTCCAATTCCGTGATCTAACCCCAGTATCTCCTTGATTTCTCCGAACCCGGTGTCGACACCTAGAAGCTTCGACGTAGTTGCGGATGACACTGATTGTAAGCACTTATGGCACGTTAAACTTGAGTTTAATGGCATCACGCCTTTCAACTCGTTCCCAGATCTCCTCAGCTCGCAAGGGACTGGGAGCCGTCGATGATATCCTGAACCCAGGCCCATTACTTTGCGGGCTTAATCGTGACTCTCGTAGGCTCGGGGCTTGGGCACGTTAGATGCTTCGAGCTACAGGAATGGACGGTTGATTATCAGTTTCTAAGACCGATTCACGTAGAGGAAGCGATGCAGTAAATTACCAAGACTCCAAGTACATTTCCAATATTGCAAGGTATTCACCAATTCACCATGATCTATATAGAGTATATCAAACACCATCAACCAGCCCAACACCTACTCTAACACCCAAAATCTATTCAATATGTATCCCCATCCTATCTCCAGACCCCAGGACAAATTACACTAACACCTAAAACGCCCTAACCTCATACCTACTCTCCACATCCTCCGGGTCCATCAACTCCCTCCTACTCTGCACCAATCTCAACTCACTCGCCCTTGTCGTCATAATATGCTTTTCCTTATGATCCTTCCCTACAAACAACCCCTTCTCCTCCATCCCTTGCAATATCCTATCTCTCTCCGTCTTGGTCCTTATCAAAACCCCATTCATACTCGCGAGGACGCCCTGAACTGCCTTCGCGAGCGGCAAATCCACCGGCGCGACATCATCTCCGGGGAGCCAAGAGTCGGTTTTCAGCAATCCCGCGTCCTCCGATTTCTCGCGAAGGCGCGCGAGAGTAAGCGCGGCGAAGAGGTCGCCGGTGCCGGAAAAGAAGCCGTCGATTAGAGGGACTTCGATGAGGAATTTGCGGGATTGGGAGGTAGAGGTGCGGGTGGAGCCGGCGCAGTACATGGTATTGGAGTTGGGGAGCGTGACGGAGGTGACAATGACGTGGGGGAGGTTGTAGCGTGAGTGGAGGGTATCAATCGCGGTGGAGAGGGAGTCGAGGGAGGTTACGGAGATTCCGGTGAGGACTCTGGTGAGGGGTTAGTGGGTTAAGTAAAAATTGGAGGGGAAGGCGAGGCACGCACTCAGTTTCGAATTGGTTGGGGACTATGAGGTCAGCGTGGCTGAGGAGGGTTTGGTATACTGGGACTACGCTCTCAGATACGTATAATCTCCCTTGATCGCCCATTACCGGATCTAACACTATTCTGAATGTCAGTAAAAGCGTCTCAAAACTCCAGGGCAGCTTACGCCAAAAACATCTCCCATTCCGCTTCACCTCCTTTACAATCTCCCCAACAGCCTCCAACTCCGCTGCACCAGGTACGTATCCGCTCAACACCATCTCAAACCCCTTGTCGAGTCCATTCATCTTCATTCCCTCCCATAGCGACGAAATCAAGGCCGCGCTTGTCGCCTCTCCAGTCTTCTGGCGGTATCCGCTGTGGTTTGAAAACTGCACGGTGTTTAGACCGGAAGTCTCAAGGCCGAGGAGCTGAAGCACGAACGTGGTTACGGCGTTTCCGACGAAACTGGGGTCATGAGTCAGAGGATTTGTTCAGCGGTTGGAGGGATGTGAAGCTGAAATAGAGGCGACTGGTGGTCATACCCAGAAACTACCTACCAAGTGTCAGTAGGTTGTTCACTGTACGGACACACTGTAGCTCAGGCTGCACACATGGCTTGCGATGGCGAGAACCTTGCCTGAGGTTGGGCTGGACGTCATGGCGCCAGCAAGTTTGCTGGCTTGAGGAGGGACGGCGGCGGCCTCGACGTGAACCATGGCGCGGGGGGAGGTTATGGGAGGGAGGACAGGGACAGGAGACAGGAGGAGAAGAGTGTTGTTGATCCAATAGTGGTCAGAGAGGTTCACGGAGCTCGGAGCGCGGAGGTTGTTATGTGCTGCCCCACGTTGTGCCCCGTATACAACCGGAGCTGTGAGATGGGCTGCATGGCGCTGGCCTGATGACCATCACCGAATACCGTTCTGGCATTAGAGAAGACATGAAGCAAGGAGGATGGTGTTCTGTTTGTAATAAGAATATTGTTGAATTGGTATCCACGGCCCCGACGACTAATCATTACCGAAACATACTGGTCGTACAAGCCGTTGGAATGTAGGTGCCGTGACATCCTTGTGTCCAATTGGGCTGTCACAGTTTGGAATGACTCGGGTTGATGTAGCCATCAGAGCCTCATTTCACTGGAATGGGGCCAGGGTCATTCATTAGAATAGGTTCCATAAGATATTAAATGCGCAAGGTGAGGATTAACGAAAATGTCTTTCAATAAGACTACACCCTTACATGGAGTATCAGTCTCTTCTTCAACCACCACAAGTATGAGTGGGGGATTAGGGTCTCAATGTACCAATAGGTGACACCCACCAGTTCTGTATGACCCCCGGATAGCTGCATTACCACCTGCATTGCCGCTCTCATGCACCTCGCCCCGCATCCCATCTCAACGTCCCCCCACCACATGCACCGACTCCTCCGGCGAGCAGTCTCCCCCTCCCGGACACCCTACCACTCCCTCCTCACCCGGCACTACACCACGATGGCCTCCCGAAGCTACAATGCGTGCCTACCATCCCCCACTCTCTCCGAGTACCTCTAACCTCCCATCAGGATGCCGTCCGCGCGCTCAACTCCCTGCAATCCAACTTTGCCATCCTCACAGCCATCAAGGCCTCCCGGATGGACATGAACGCGCAAGCAATTCCCGAAATGATCGAATGGGTCCGCCGAATTGGGTACACGCCTTCTGACTTCAACAAACTCAACATTATCCACGTTGCTGGGACAAAAGGCAAGGGTTCAACCTGCGCCTTCACCTCTTCAATCCTGAATGAATACCGTCTCTCCCCACCCCACATAATCCGGAAAACGGGGTTATTCACTTCACCGCATCTTCGGGCTGTCCGAGAACGGATCCAGATCAACGGCGCCTCCATCTCCGAGGATGAATTCGCAAAGTACTTTTTCGAGGTATGGGATCGGATTGAGAGTTCCGCCGAGAAAGAGGGATTGGACAAGAAGGACAAACCCGCGTATTTCCGCTTCCTCACATTAGTCGCCTTCCACGCCTACCTCCGCGAGGGCGTTGATACCGCCATTTTCGAGGTCGGTGTAGGTGGGGAATACGATTCGACCAATGTGATCAAGAAGCCGACAGTCACCGGGATTACGAGCCTTGGGATCGACCACACTGGTGTTCTCGGGGAAACATTGGAGGAAATCGCATGGCACAAAGCCGGGATCTTTAAACCCGGGTCCCCAGCATTCTCAGTTGAGCAACCTGAGAACGCTCTGAAAGTGTTGGAGAAACGTGCAGCGGAAAGAAATACCCAGCTCCAGGTCGTCAAGGTCCATCCTGAGATTGCGAACGGTAGCACAAAACTCGGACTGGAAGCAGAGTTTATGAAGGGAAACGCTTCACTCGCTGTTGCGATCGTCGGCGCACATCTCAAAGCTCTCGGCCACGATATCAACATCCCCTCTGGCCCACTCCCAGAAGAAATCAAACGAGGCCTCAAAACCGTGCAATGGGCCGGCCGCTGTCAAACCATCAAAGAAGGCAGTCTAGAATGGTTCATCGACGGCGCGCACACCACCGAAAGCCTTCACGCCGCCGGACAATGGTTTGCGGGTAAAACGTGAACCCTCTCTCCCCCACCCTTCAACCACATCAACTAACAATCACCTAGAACACCAAGCTGCCAAAACCGCGTCTTGATTTTCAACCAGCAAAACCGTGACGCGCCCGAAAAGCTTGCAGAAGCACTCTCCAGCTCCCTCAAAACCGCACTCTCGACCTCCGACGTCTTCACGCATGCCGTGTTCTGCACAAATGTCACGTTCAAGGAACAGGGGTATAAACCCGATTTGATGAGTGTTGGTGCGCCGTCAGCGGCAATTGCAGAGCTGACGGTGCAGAAGGGGTTGGCGAAGGCGTGGAAGGAGCAGGATGAGAATGCTGTTACTGAGGTCAGGGGGACGATTGAGGAGGCGGTCGAGTATGCACGTGGGTTGGAGGGGGAGACGCAGGTATTGGTGACGGGGTCGTTGCATTTGGTGGGAGGGCTGTTGGAGGTGTTGGATGTTGGGAAATGAGGATATCCGTAATCTGAGATGATCGTGATGATGACGACGATGATGATGAGATCTAGTAGATATACCACTCTGGAAAAAAAAGTTCAAGTACCTAATCACTGGAGAAAAATGTTTGATGACGTAGACGAATAGAATGGAATTCTATCCACCCTTGGAACGAACTAGATGTATCATTATCGTCACACCACCGCCACCGTTAATCTGTTTCCATCTTCGCATCCCCCTCAACCTGTTGCTGTGGTTCCTCCTTCACAGGCACCAAATTCCTTACCGCCAAATCATACGTAATATCCTCGACCTTCTTAACCTATCACCCGCACCCCATCCCATCAGCACTGCACATCGCACCCCCCCCTCCCCCCTCTCTTAACGAAAAGGGAACTTACACTATACTTCAACGAATCACCTCTCCTGCGCAAACTATCATTCTTCAGATTGAGCACCTGGAAGGCGGAAAACAGGTCTTTGACGAATTTGCTGATGAGCATGGGGCGCTCAAAGTCGCGTTGGATGACCGCGTTGGTGGTTAACCGTGTCTGTTGCGAGGAGGTTGTTGTCAGTGATGGGCTTTACTATGTACGGATGATTTGAAGGGAGGATGTATGAGAGAGGGGATGGGGTTTTACGAGTTCTTCAACAAGCGTAATCACCGCGTGTAGGTATTCTTCGATCGTGAGATGGAACTTGTCTTCCGTTTTAAGGTTCACGGGCACTGGTTGTATCAGCATCAGCATCAGCACCGCCATCATCATCAAAGAAGAAGAAGAGAGGAACCAACATACCACCCAACTCATTTCCGGCTTCCTCCAGCGTCAACAATGCATTCCCATGCTCCTTTTCCGGTTTCTTCTCTTTCGCCTCCTCACCATCGCCCTCATACATCCGCTCCAGCCACGTCGCAAACAACACCAAGAACGTCTATTCCCACAACCATTATTATCACCATATACCCACGGGAAAGAATAAATCCAACGCACCAAATTCTGCAGATCCCGTGTCCACAGCCCGTTGTACTTGTAATACGGATACGCTTCGACGAGTTGCACGAGTGCGTGAAGCTCCTTGCGAGCGTTTGAGAGATGTGGTCGCGCTGTGGCGACGATTCTGGGGACTGTGGGGTGAAGAGGTGGGGTTAGTTGTTGATGGTGGTGGTGGGATGGTGGAAGGGGGGAGGACCCTCGGAGGGCGGGACGGAGTGGACGCGGGTTAGAACGGCATTGGCGACTTTGACTGTTGGTGTTGGTGTTTTGTTAGTTGTGATGTTTATGAGCTTTTGGTGGTCTTGGAGTGATATAATGGGGGAGAGGGGAGATTCATACCTTCTTTATCAAGCTTCTTCAATGCCTCACGAATATTCTGTTTTCCACAATTTCCTGTCAACCCTCCATTCTTATCCTTACGTCTCCACAATTCCCCTCCCCCCAAGCTCATCAATATTGATTGAGCGCAAGGGAAAACACACCTCCCTCACAACCGCATCATTCTCAATCTGTTCCTGCACCGCCGTGAAAATCGAGTGGTCGATAGCCGTATGTGTCATTATCGTTTGTTTCCGTTGGAATTCTTGTGGGGAGGGGTGTTGGTGAGGTGAAGAGATGTGTGGTGGTGTGTAGCGGTGCTTGATGATGGATGGGTGCTGCTAGAAATGCGAGCTATGACGAAGAGCGGGGATACGTGCAGCACCACGCGAGCGCGCCATCACGAGTTCCAGTGCGCATGGTTGACATCATAGTAAGCCTATTCCGACTACGTTTTATCGTTTCGTGAATTCATTAATCCTCATGATTCGTGATAGCGATGACCAACCAATACAACATGCCTAAAACTCGGGTATACTGAAAAGACCGCAGCGACATCCAAAGCCCAAACAAATCCAAATCCAAAACAACAACAAAAACGCAAAACCGATAACAAAAATCCAGAGCCGGTGCAATGAAGAAAAACAAAAACAAAAACCACATTTAGGCGTCCCGCGCATGCACAACCAGAGCGTCAAACACATTATCAGGGATTCTCCGGACCAGACTCACGGCCACGTTGATTATGCTCTTAGATTCTAGGGGGGGAAACTGTCGTAGCAGTTTCATGGGGCTGAGGCGTGATTAGTGAGATGGTGATGTTAATTGGATGTTTTTACGAACCTTTGTGCTGCGAGGAGTTCGTCTCGCATGAGAAGTAGTTGAGCCACCACGCAGAGGATGTTGAGGTGTGCGCCGTAGGCGATGAGGAAATCCCAGAGCTTTAGTACTTCAGGAAGAGGGGGCGTGCAAGCACAAAGGGTCAACACCGCTAAACCAGACGTTAGTTCACAAATCCATAACGGGGGATATGGGAAGCTGGCATACAAGGAAACGCATATAGTTCCGCCGTCAAAAATTTTGATTGCAAATGCTCAAAGAGCTTTGGATCCACGATTTCCAGACATTGATCAACCAACTTCACCTGTCAGCTTTCGTGCTCATCATCAACAACAGGAGCCCTACCTTCAGTCCTCGATGAACACCCTCCATAGTCGGGCGCACATACGCAGGGCATTCTCTTTCAATAAACGCAGCAAACAACGAGAACGCCTCGACCTCGCTCTTTGCAGCATACAAGAAAGGAGCAGCAATCACATTCATCCCTTGGACATACTGCGCCTCCAATCCCTTATCCCGCATCTTCCATTGAAACGCATTCAGCAGGCGGATCAACGATGCCTCCGAGACCTTTCTTCGGAACAGAGGGTCCGTTGCAAGGGTACGGAATGTGTCGTTCCGGATCTTCGAGTAACTGCTCGAAGCGCCTCGACGGACAAGTGTGACATAGTCTTTGGTCTTCATTGGTGTGACGCCGAGCAGTATAGACCAGATATACACACGGACGGCCGACTGGAAGTATACGTCAGCAATGGACCAGAAACTAGCTCAGTATGGGGGCTAACATTTCCCTCATTGTCTGCGGGGACGCCTTGGGTGAGAACAAGGTTCTTAAGAGTTTTCAAGCCTTCGGGCAGCGATGTCGGTGGTCTGCTCAGCAGCGTTTCTATCGTTATAGGCCGGATCGTTGAGAGCCCAGCTGTGGAGATGCCTTTTCTGTGATATTTGGCCGAGTGGGCTCGGGTAACTGTTGAAGGCACATCGAGCTGTGATTGCGACTGTGAACGGATACGGGACGACTGGGAGCGAAGGATGGGCTGGTTTTGGGTGGGGTCGAGGAGAGCCCCGGGGTTGTTTCGGGAGGAGGTTGCGGAGAGACGGGCCACAGATGAGGTATTCGAGACGTTGGTGGAGAGGGCGGGACTCGGTGTGTCGGTGGTGGTGTTGTTTGGAAGGACGGAAGATGAGGGGAATTTCTTAATGCGTCGCATACCCGGGGCGGTGGAGGAGGAGGATGCGGCGGAGGCCATCTCCTCGAGCTAGGAGAGCTAGAGTAGTGGCGACGCGTGAGCACGGGGAGCTCGGTTGAATGGTGAGTGGTTTGGTGATGGAGCTGCCAGACGAACGCGGCTCCATGTTTGTCCTGTCAACGAACATCAGACTGCAACCTCACCGGGAACCACCATTATGCTTTGACATGCCATCCCAAACCCGTCTTATTCATATCAGATGGCTGGGGAATTGCCTGATTTGCATGATCCATGGATTACTCAAAACTCTTCAGCCGTTAAAACTATTTAGTCGATGACGCTTGATCCTGTCCCACACCACAAGCTCCTAGCTCTGCTAAAACAAAACGTAAAATCGTCGATATGTCCACAATCCCTCAAATCCCATCTCACATCTCATCCCTTCACCTCACTGTCTCCACACATTTCCCTCCTCACCTCCATTCGTGGCCCCGGCTCTCGCATCGTCACCCAACAACCTTGTCCTCTCATTGGCCTCCCTTCCATCACCACCATTGGCTTGTTCAATCCTTCCCCTCCCCTGCTTACGTCCATTTTGATTTCCCTGATCATCATCCTCCCCTTCTGATGGGATTTCCTCAATCAACCGTCCATGGTGCGGGTGGTGGCTAATCCCGTCTTCATCCCCCTCAGCAGCAGAGGTGCCCGAAGTGTTGTATGGCGAGGATGACTCTTCTCCGCCGAAAAGAGCTTCCTTGTTAATAATGAGTAGGCTGATAAACTACAACGCGGGTTAGTTCAATAATCATCCTTTAACATGAATGATCATTACCTTCACAACTCCCAGCACCACTCCAACCCCCACAAACAATCCCGCAACCATCTTCTCCTCCCCCCTCCACACACCCACACACGGCGTATCCCTCCCCGTCAACCTGCTACATTCCCCAGTATCGACTCCCTTCCCCCACGGCCACGCCCTATCCTTCACGGTCCTAAACCCACAGCACCCCAACGAATCCTGAATCCTCTTCACTTTCCCTTCCTCCTTCCCCGCCCAAAATCCCTGCCACTGTTCCCCCAGTGTGCACGTCGCGACATTCCCATAATTCGCGAGATGTGTAAACGACACAACTGTGATGATGGTGTCAAAAATCAGGAAAATCAGAATATACAGATATGTCCGGAATGTTTGCAGCTTCTGGAGCTGCCCGCGTGAGAGCACGATCCCGTGCGAGAGGGAGAGGAAATTGAAGATTGGGAGGAGCGTGGTGATGAGCGGGAGGACGGTGGAGAAAGGGAGGGAGAGGTGGCGGAGGCGGGACCAGCCGTAGGCGGCCAGGATGAGGAGGATGGCGTTGATCTGTGGGCGTGTTTGTTAACTAGTTTGGAATTATTGTTGGGGATTGTGTAGCTTACGATGAAGAGAGAGATTACGGATTTCCAGATCCATGGTGGAGAGCGCGGGGAGGATTGGAAACGTGTGTGAAGGTGGGAGGAGCTTCGGCGAGGGCGAGGTCCTGGGAGAGCTCCCGGGCTGGTCGTGATGGTCTGCGGCATGTCGAATCCCAGCCAGATGGTGATGACGATGTGGTGGGTGTGGCAGTATAAAATCCACAGGTTTACCTGGGAGGGAAAGAAGGGTGGAATGGAGATCAGATGGTGGAACTGTGTTAAAGACAGTTTTGGTTGCCTATGCAACAGAAGCTGTCGAGAGCTTGATTGGCGAGCTTTGTTGGCTCGCAAGGCTGCGTCGAGGCTGCGATAAGGCTGTCGAGCTTTCTGGGTCGTGAAGAAGGATCGTCGTTACGTCACACGTTGTTGGTGTGTTATATCTACCGCCATTCAGATATCTTCTTCCTTAAACCCAACCTTAGAAAGTCTCTTCATACTGTCATAGAATCGGACAATCAAACACCATCGTTTCACACTCCAACCACGACAATGTCATCCTCAAAATACAACCCCTTCGCCGACCCAAACGTCATGCAACTGGGAAGCGAATCTACACCGTAAGCCCTCATCCATTGAAACCCCTTATTCGGAGCTCTTAACTCGAAATCAATGAAAACCCTCACTAATCACTCTATTGCCACCACCAGCTACGAGACGATCAACACCGTCACGGGCGTCACCGAGCCCCCCGAAAAACAACAAGGGCAGCTAGGTGGGATTGGCCGAGGTTTGCCCACCCAAAAACCCCCTAAAATCAATCATCAATGGTTTCTCACACATTCTACTAGAGGAAAGAAAAACAACATCCTCAAAGACCAGCTCACAAGAGAGACAGTCCAAGACTCATGAAATCGGTAGGCGAAGCTTCAGTCAAGTTTTAATGCTATAGGTACTAATGCTGATGGATTTCAAGTTTCAGATGAGCTGCCGGAGAAAGATAGAGCGCGGATAGCGCAAGGGTATGGGTCTAAGGATACGGAGATGCAGGCGGATGTGAGAGCGTAGAAATCTGTCTTCGAGATTGTAGTAATGTGTACTAGAAATACAGAAGATACTACTACTGAGTCAAGAACACGATATGATCACCTCAATGTCAAACACAAGAAATGATCTCGGCGTTTCAATCTAGAATTAAGACCATTTATCCAGCTCACCACGAGATCCACCAAATCCATATCCCAATCCCAAAACACGTTGATTCCTAACACCTAAAAACTATAGCATACCCAAGAACATTAACGACCAGCTCGCAATCAATAATCGCCTATAAAGTAACCAGCAACCGCAACCACCCAAAATAAAACCGAGAGCAAATCCGCAATCCCACCGAACTGAAACAACCGAATGCAGTGTCAAAAACGCAAAAGCCAATACCAAAGGTAATTACCGAAACAACCGTACGAGAAAAAAAGACCAAGAAAGCCATATTAAACCCCGATTAACAAGAGGTCCCCAGTGGTAGCTCCCAAGGCCCCTCTTTGAATTTCAAACTCCAAGAAAAAAAACAGAAACGCAAGAGAGAAAAGAAAAGAATGCCGAAAAAGAAAAAAGAAAAAGAAAAAAACAAGCCCCAGCAATTATACTTATCTCGACCCATCCCACACGTCTCCCCACCAATGCTCCATACTCTCCCTCAACTTCTGCGCTCTCCACTTCAGATACGTTAACCAGCTCGACAACGTATCCTCCTCACCATCCTCGGCCTTTTGGTCGTCGCCTTCGCCCTTGGATTCTCCATTCTCCATCTTCGAGCCGTCCGCTATTGTCGGCCTATCCGGAGCCGGGGCGTCTGGTATTGTTACTCCCACTTTCGGTTTCGCGGTAGTAGTTGACGCCGGAGTCGCAGTCTTCGTCGGTGCCTTATGCCCACTTTTTTCACCGTCATCATCCGAGTCCGAGTCCGAGTCCGAATCCGTGCCAGAGTCCGAACCAGCGTGATCCTTATCCTGCGGCTGCTTCTCCTCGATCAACCTCAGTTTCTTAATAGTCAAAGTCCCATTCGTTCCTTTTGGAGGCTGGATCCCAAGACTTCCACAAATGAGGTTATACACTTCAGTGTTTCTAAACGGCTTAACTGTTCCCTTCCTCACTTCGCCTCCTTTCTGAGCCTTGTTGCCCTTGATCCATGCTTTCCCGGGGCCGTGGAGACGCCGGAATGCTGGGCCCCTTGCGACAAATAGAGCGCGCATGAGTGGGTGTTGATTGTCGTATCCATGGATTCCCTTCGGATGGTACTTTTTAGGCTTGGTGGGGAACTCTTTTCTCGTTATGATGGCCCAGCCGGTATGCGGGATAATCCAGAGCGGGGCGATACGCTCGTTTTGTGAGAAGTGGTAGCGGGTTGGCATGTTCTTGTCGCGGAGGTATACGTCCCATTTCGATTCGCCCGGACGGTGGTGGGATTTGATGGTGTCGTAGATCTTTTCTACATCCTCCGAATTATAGGGGCGAAGACCAAAGAGCGGCCAGCCGTCAATGTGTTCAATGAGCTTGGGGTCGACAAGATCATCAAAGTAGATGAGGCGGTCCGTGGAAGTGGTGGCCATTCCGTGGTCGGAGACGATGACAATGTTGGTAATCTCGGTTCTGTTTCTTGCCTCGAGGCCGGAGAAGAGAGAACCCAACATAGTGTCAACGGATTTGATGGCCGTGTCTGTTTCAGTTGAATTCGGACCGAATTTGTGGCCAGCAGAATCGACGTTTGGAACATACATGGCGACGAGGTTCGGACGAGTCTTCGAATCGGCAATATCGAGGAGCTCGAGGACGCGAGAATACTTGTTTTCAAGCGTTTCCGAACCGTTAAACTTGTCCAGTATGCTTGAGCCACGACCTGGCGCCTCGGAGCCGGGCCACATGTGCACAGCTGCTTTGAGGTTGTTCTTTTCCGCAGTCATCCACACAGGCTCACCACCCCACCATTCCGCTTGCATAGAGCGTGCAGGGTCAGTGTAGTAAAAAGATCTGTTGAGCGCGGGCGAGAAGAAGGCATTGCCTACAATACCATGGGCTTCGGGAAGAAGACCAGTTGCGAGCGTCCAGTGATTGGGGAATGTAACCGACGGAAAGGAGGGAAGCATGTACCCCGGAGAGACACCCGAATCAACAAAGGATTGCAGAGTGGGGGTGAGGTGACGGTTGAGGAAGTCGGCCCGGAAGCCATCGAGCGAGATAAGGATGGTGGTAGGACCAAAGAGGTGAGTGCCGTTGGAGAAAACGGCGGCGGCGGAGGAAGAGGTATGCCGAGAAAGTGTGAGGGAGATAAAGATGAGAACAAGGAGGAAGGCGAGTAGTAGAGAGCTAAAGACGAGGATTTTGCGAACTGATGGTTTTCGGGGCTGGGAAAGCAGGTTAGCTACACCACCATTGGAGGTGTGACAAGGACAGCTTACCTTGTGTACAAACTTCTCGTCCAGCTCATAGTCTTCTTCGTCGGATGAATAAAAGTCGTCTCCACTGCCGATGCCAAACTCCCCACCCTCCTCCATCCCCAACCGTTTGCCTCCCATCATGGAAGCAACGTCATCAGGTCTCCTCTTTCTCCGACCTTTGACCTTCTTCCCAACTTTCACACCAGCATTTATACCCAGAGAGCCAAACGGGTTACGTGAGAGTAGTTTCTCTCGCTGTTCTTCTTCTCGCAGCACATCGTAGTCGACAGAGTTGACAGAGCGGTGGTCGGAGAAGTCAGAGGCGATGGAGGTGCGGCGGTCTCGTTCGAGGAGGGCGTCGTCTGGGAGCGTACCCTCAGTAGGGATCTGTTCGTATTCGGGGGCGTCGCGATCGTAGGAGCCACGGGAGAGGAGGTTTCGTGCAGCCATGGTTGCAGAAGACCGCGGAGGTCAGAGGAAGATTAAGTTTGGTTGTCCTCAGGTGGTGGTGGAGGGGAGAAGTCAGCCCGGCGCGCAAAAGCTCCCCATGCTGTCCTATGCGCCCCCATGTCCAGTCATACAATGCACCAAAAGCCCCCACAAGTCTCCAGAGTGTAATTTTATGCTCTCTTAGCCCCAAACATCCAGATCCTGAGTATATTAATCATATTGATCGGAGTTGGAATGTGGAGCCCATCGCCCCCCACATCCGAGCTATACCCACAGGCCCGACCAACCAGCCGAGCTCGCCAATATCAAGCTCCAGCTTCCCCAGCTTCCCCACCGCCAAAATACTGGGCACTGCGCTTTCAACGCTCACCATGGTGTCTACAGCCCCCGTTACCGGTGCTCAGCACATCGCAAACACCCTGCACTCCCTTGGTGTTACCGTCGTCTTCGGCATTGTCGGCATCCCAGTGATCGAGGTCGCAGAAGCTCTTCTGGCCAAAGGAATTCGATTCGTCAGCTTCCGCAATGAACAGGCTGCCTCGTACGCTGCCTCTGCATATGGATATCTCACGGGCCGGCCAGGTATCTGTCTCGTCGTTGGTGGACCTGGAGTGATTCACGCACTGGCGGGCGTTCACAACTCGATGAGCAACACAGCATATCCGATGCTGCTGCTAGCCGGCGCTGCACCGTCGACAGACTCTGGAACAAAGCTGTCTTTCCAGCAGCTGGATGCCGTGGCCATGTTGCAGTCTCACACAAAATTGGCTCTGCGGCCGCCGACTTTGGCTCAGCTTTCATCTGATATCAGGGATGCTTATAGGACCGCCTTCTATGGACGTCCGGGTTGCACATTCGTGGATCTCCCAGCGGATTTTATACAAGGCTCTTTGGATGAACGGGCTCCCATTATCTCTGCAATTCCAGCTCCGCCAGAATCCCTTGGAGATCCAGCCCGTATCGATGCTATTGCAAACGGTCTGCGAAATGCTCAGCGCCCATTGATCATAATAGGCAAGGGCGCCGCCTACTCCCGCTCCGAATCCCACCTCCGCCAGTTCATCGAAACAACAAAAATCCCCTTCCTCCCTACCCCGCAAGGCAAAGGTCTCCTCCCCGATGGCCACCCCCTCGACACCTCAGCTGCGCGGTCGACTGTCCTCAAATCCGCGGACTTTATCCTCGTCCTGGGTGCCCGCATCAACTGGATCCTCCACTTTGGCACCCGCTTCTCTCCCACGGCCACCATCGCACAAGTCGACATTTCCGCCGAAGAGTTCGGTCGTAACTCCACCTCCCCCGATCTCTCCATCACCGGTTCCATCCCAGCCGTCATAACCCAACTCTCCACCTCCCCTTCTCTCCGCAACTTCTCCCACCCAGAATCCTCAGAATGGCGCCAACTCATCACCACCTCTTCCACCAAAAACACAAAGAAATCCCTCCAGCTCGCCAAAACCCCGACTCCGGCCGCTGCACGCATGACCTACCACCGGGTCTTCTACCTTCTCCACCACACCCTCGAGCTCCTCACCAAGCGCGAGAACCTCCTCTACGTTTCTGAGGGCGCAAACACCATGGACATATCGCGCTCAACCATCCCCGTAGCCTCCCCACGCTCCCGCCTCGACGCCGGCACATCCGCAACCATGGGCGTCGGCATGGGCTACGCCATTGCGGGGGCAATCGCACATCCCGAGAAGCGCGTCATTGCCATCGAAGGCGACAGTGCATTCGGCTTCTCGCTAGCAGAGGTG
Source organism: Ascodesmis nigricans (assembly GCA_004786065.1). Classification (NCBI taxonomy): domain Eukaryota; kingdom Fungi; phylum Ascomycota; class Pezizomycetes; order Pezizales; family Ascodesmidaceae; genus Ascodesmis; species Ascodesmis nigricans. The sequence continues at coordinate 449,587 of ML220116.1, forward strand.
GAGACAATGGCGCGATATAAGCTCCCTGTCATTATCCTTGTGATGAATAACGGCGGCGTGTACCATGGCGTCGCGGATGAGGAACATGAGTGGGAGAAGGTTAGGACGCAGGGACCGGGGCTGCCGAGTACCGCACTGGGGTTCGAGACGAGGTATGCGGATGTGGCGGTGGCATTGGGAGGACGGGGGTGGAGGGTTAGGACGGAGGCGGAGTTGCAGGAGGCCGTGAGGCAGGCGTGGGCGTGGAGAGAGGGGCCCAGTGTGATTGATGTCGTGATTGATAGTGGGAAGGGTGGGAAGCTGAGTTTTGCGTGGTTGGAGAAGAAGGAGGAGAAGGCTAAATTGTAGCCCTGTACTGGGGTCTGTATATGAATTGTCATGAGTACGGTATGGTTAAAGAAGCAACGATAATTTTGTATGTATGATGTCGAGAAAGCTTTGGGAGATTGGATTGCTTTTGGATGTAGCAGCTGCTAGTACTATAACTGAGGGAATAATGCGGTCAGAAAACTGGTCATAATTTATTTAGCAAGTAGTAAAAACAAGATACTCCCTCCTCACGCTCCTCTCTCACCCTTACTCCCACCCTTACCTGCCATTACCCCCACTCATCCCCTCATCCCCTCATCCCCTCATCCCCCATCCCCCATTCTCCTCCCCCATCCCACCTTTTCACCCCCTCATCAACCTCCCTCATCTCCCTCACAACACCCTCCCACTCCCCCGGCCTCACCTTCCCCTCCCTCCACACCCTCACGGCCTGCACCGACCTCCTCCCCGTCTGCCTATCCTCCACCACATACCCAACGACATTAAACCACTCACCATCCTGCAGCTCCCCGAACGCAAGTGTTGGTAGGGGAACTCTGATATCTACTGTGACAAGCATGGAGAGGTCAGGTGGGTGGAAGAGGTGGAGTTCCGCGAGGGTGGGGTTGTAGGAATGGATACTGATGGGCGAGTGAGTTTATGTGGAGGGGAAGGAGGAACACTGGATGGGGGGAGGGAGGGAGGGTACCAGCCGAGGGTGCGGATTTTTGTGTTGGCCGGGAGAGTGGGGAGTTCGTGGAGGTGGTGGAGGGTTGTGGCGGGGATTCCGCTCATGGTGTTGTGGTGGTGGTGGTTGTGAGATGGGGGGGAGTGTTGTTGTGGTGATGAAGTTGTGAGAGGTGCGCAGATGTTGTACTCTCTAAAGACATCCCATTGTGGTTTATAGCTCTTTGAAAACACGGCTCCACGGGGAAAGAGAGAAAGATAAGAAATGAAATGAAAAAAAGAATCAGGACTACTAAACTAAATACACGTTTCCCCATGTACGATACGTACTGCTTTCCGAAAAAAAACTACAATTGTCCTCCGTTTCATCATTCGCATCATCACCTTCATATCCAATATCAAAGAAAACAGCCACTCATAATGGTTGAGCTAGATGTTTACTGCGCCACAGGCGCCATCTCGATCAACCGCTTCACGCCGGTCAACCACGGATTGCACTCATTCGTCTTATGGGTAACCAAGTCAACCTGAATTGCCTTGGCGGTGCCATAATCGCGGTCGGCCATTGCTACCAATTCCGTCAGCGTATTCTGTTTACCATGGTAATCATGTCATCAACTTACCTCTGGAAAGAGTCATCATCTGCTCCAAGGTACCCTCGGAAAGAACCTCCTCGTTGTTGAGGTGATCAAAGAGAATGTTGAGACGCTTCTCGGTGTCCTGGACCTGGCGAGCAAAAGCGGGCTATATTTTTGTTAGCTAACTAAATTCACAGAACTGGGAATTAAAGTACTGACCGGTGCACGAGCTTTGACTTTCTCCATTTCACTGCTCAAGATCTCAAAGATCGGCATGTACTGTGAGGGGATGTGAGTTCGATCTCCCTTAGGATGCTTTGGCTGCGGCGGCGGCGGGGGAGTGGCAGGCTTGGGAGGAGGGGCAGCAGCTTGTTGGCTCCCCGGTCTTGCCATAGGAGGGGCATGGGGACCTGGAGGAGGAGGCGCATATGGATTCGGCGCACCCTGAGCAGTTGGGGGTGGTGCGTATGGATTTGGGGCAACCACTGGCGCATACGGCGAGGGTGCTGACGCCTGGTTGAATTGCGGCGGTGGAGCATATTGGGGTCCACTAGGCGGTGGGCCAGTTCGTCCAGCAAAGGTTCCCTGGGGAGGCGGAGGAATACCCTGACCAAGGGGTCTGGTGGCGCCTGGGGATGCTGGGGAGCCTATTGCTGGGGCAGTAGGTTGTGGAGTGTAGCGGCCGGTCGCGGGAGGGGCTTGTGGCGGCGGTGCGTACGGGTTCGGTTGCGTTGGCGGGGCACCATACGAAGGAGCTGAGAAACCCGGAGATTGCGGCTTGATAGCAGGGGATTGCGCGCGGTTGGGAGGAAGAGCTCCCTTTGGAGGAGGAGGGGGGGTTGCCTTCGGGGGAGGCGCACCCCAAGGCGCAGTCTGTTGCGGAGACTGGGCGGGAGGAGCTCCTGGGAAGGGTGAGGTAGACGGAACAGGAGCTGCGGAAGGAGGCCGCCTCTGGGGACGAACCACCTCTGGAGTATCATTCCAATTGGCTGTTCCAGTGGAAGGTTTAGGAGGCGGAGGCACGAACGGCGGACGAGTCGGCTGTGCTGAAATACCGGGGGTATAACCGACTTTGTTGTAGGCGCCATAGTTCCCAGAAGTCTGGGGCTGCATGGTATTTTGTGCATATGGAGATGCGGAAGAATAGCCTTGTGAAGGGTTCGGTGGCGCATAAGATTGACGGTGCTGGTATGAATTCTGAGCAGGAGTGGGTTGGGTAGGCTGAGTAGGCTGAACAGGCTGGATGGGCTGGTATGGCCCAGTCTGAGAGGGAATTTGTGGTCCTGGTGCAGGTACTCCCACTGGGGCTCTTCCATATGGCTGGGTGAGGGGGTGAGTCTTGCGGGCTTGAGCAGTGGTAGTAGACGTTGACACCTTCTGAGTAGCCTGTCTGATCCTTTCTCGAGCAGCGCTTGCGGCGGGGTAGTCTTTTGGAAGCAAATCCAAGTACTTCTCAGCAATGGAGAGCTGCCCATGGGCGGCAACGACATCGGCGTACTCGTTGTATTTCTCGTAAAGAGCACTCAACTTCCAACCAGAGGGAGCGTTCTTGTCTTCATCGACGAACTTGGTAGCCTGACGGAACACAGTGACCTTCTCAATGAATTGTTGAAGTGAGCGGGCGTGGACGGAAAAGGTCGAGTCGTCCGAACTTTCCTGAAGACCGGCCTGCTCGGATTCATGGAGCTCCGTGATCCAGATATTGATGACCTTGTGGAGCTTTGAACCAGCCAAGTAGCACAATGAAGCATGACGGCGCAATTCTTTGTTGTCGTCCAATCGATATTCCTCTTCAAGACGATCACCAAGGGTTTCGCAGAGATCTCCAAACTCCTTATCCTCAGCATAGGTGCAAAGCGCAACCATGACCTCCTGCCAGTTCGAAAGATCCGCATTGTGAACCACATCCCAGAGATTCTTGCCAGTGATTGATGCAAGAAGTCTCAAATAGTTGGGTCCCTTGGCCATCTTCGTGAAATAGGCGGCCTTGACTCGCTCAATGCACTTTTCTCCTCCACAGATAGCGAGCATTAGGGCATCAGTCATACGATCCTCAGCAAGCGCTACATCAACGGCCTTGTCGAAACGTCCAAGGACAAGCGCTTTAGTAATATCCCTCTCAGCATCTGATTCTTCGCCGGTGTATATTTTGAATGGGTTGTTCGTCCGTGCCGTCTGTGATGACTGGATAGAAAGATCAGCAAGGAAGTTATCCGAGTCGTCTCCGGCAGCCCCGAAGAATGTTGACAAGCGATGTGATTTGCTAGCAGCATCATCAACCGCGCCGGCGTCAACCTCTTTCTCCTCCGAAGGTGTAGCCGGTTCCGCCGGAGTAATATCTTCTGCCTTGAATCCCAAATACTCGATAACCTTGGCCTTGGTGTCGTTCTCAAACAACGCCCGAAGGAGCTTCCACTCGGATTTTTCCTCATCGGTCTTCGCATTCTCGGCCTTTTCATCGCAGATGGATACCAAGTTTCCTTCCTGCACGGCTTTCTCAAAATGTTCTGTGGCAGCAGTAACTCCACTGTCAAGATTCACGGTTGAGAGCTTGACAATGTTCTGCTTCGCCCCAGGATTGCTGAAGCTAACAAGCTTGCCTCCGAAGCCGAAAGTGGCACCTGCGGGGCGTTTGAGCCAGCGTGGGCTCTGTTTCAAGGTGAATGATGAGGCCTGTGCGTTGCTAGCCTGGCTGAAGAAATCATCCGCATCTGCAGATTGGCTTGCGTCGGCGGTGGTGGTCGGGTTCGTATTTTGAAGACTTCTGACAACGATCTTGCCGTCATACGAAGAAGTTGCTGAATAACTGGGGTTCCTGGGATTGAACGATGTCTTGAAAGTCCAGTTTGTAACCACAGGGAATTCTCCAAGCATTTCTCCAGTATTAGGATTCCAGCAGATGGTCCGATTGTCTTTTCCGCACGACAAGAGGAGGTCAGGATCCTGCTTGCACCAAGAGAGGGAGAGAACACCGCCATTATGGCCCCTCAAGATCTGCATGCTGTCAGTAAGGATTCAATGGGCGTGAATATGAAAACCAACTCTTTCGGGAGCATTCGAATTTTTGAGATCCCACACTAGAATCACGGGCTCGTTATCATCTGGGACAGCTGTGATGAGTTTGGTTTGTTGTTCTGGATGCCACACGACGGCACTGGCGGGTTTTCGTCCCCAATTGTTAAGTGTCAAGGACTCCCGCTTCTGCTTGACATCCCAGACTGTCAAGAATCCTCCATTGCCACCGGTAACCACAATATGCGGAACCTTCTTGTTCCAGTCCAAGCAATCAAAGTCGTCTGCCCGCGCGGCTTTGTTTCCGAGTCTGAAAGTGTTTTGCATGTTCTCGAGGTTCCATATGTGCAGCTATCTTGAGTTAGTACGGCACTGATGAGAAGATTGCTGTAGACTACCTCTCCTTGAACGCCAGCGGTTGCGAGAATATTTGGACTGAAGTGATTGAATTGCAAAGCTTTAATGGCTCCATTGTGTTCCTTTGTTTGGGATATTAGAGCATTCCTGTAAGCTAGGTCAGCTCGGTTCCTGACTTCCGTTGACAGTACCCATACCCGCTGTTGTTGATCAAAGCTTCTGCGTCCCAAAGATCCAACGACCCATTCTCCAGCCCTCCGGCAATGATACCCCGCGGTCGTTCCTTCGTCACACCGCCCCATGCAATATCATAGAACCTTTGACACGTATCAGTCTCATCATTCCCAGTGGTTATTACGCTACCCACCTGGAGTCGGTGTTGACGGCGGTGATAGGGGAGAGCTCCGCCTGTGGATCCCCCGCCAAGTCGAGATCCCAGAGCTCAAGCTGTGTGTTGTCCGAGAAATCCGCCGATACAGCTCCGGCCTGAGTACCGGTCGCTATGAAAGAGGAGGCATCGGGAGCCCAGGCGAAGGCGGCCGTCCGTTGGATGTCTCGTACCTTTGCCATGAAACGGTGGCCCTTTGAGGGTGCTGATTAGGGTGTGGAGGGCTGGTGGAGGAGAAGAATATTAAGACGGAAGCAACCGGGGGAATGACCGTGCTGTAGAGAGATGGCGATGGAGATAATTGGTGAAAAGGGGATTCGTGACGGACGTGGTCTGGCGTCGCAGTGTAGGATCGAGTGAGGCCAGGTTACCTGGGAAGCTCCACCTGTCCCCAAAGCTGTGCATCCCCGCCTGAGCCGCGACACCATGATGATAGATTCACGACACAACAAGTAAAGTATGATAACATTTCTTACAGCGCCCGGCATTCATGTCCCTAGCTCATTGACTGAAAATGTGCATTTTGTAATGCGAGTCGTGTTCTTTGCCAAGTCATCATATAGAGTCACTCGCTATGCATGACGGTTCCATAGCCCTGCCCTAACTCCCCACTGCCCACAGATCCGGCGAAGCTGCACCGCCGAGTATCACGAATTCGACAACCCGCCAAACGCCGCCGCCGACGACCCACGAACGACAAGACCATCCCCCCCGGTTCACCTAGCGACACTTCACAATGGTGAGAAGCTCTCCCGAAGCGCGTTTTGGCGGTGTCTAGATTTGGAGGAGCGGGCATGTGGAGCTTGGAGGAGCTACAGACGACAAACCACCGAGCCGAACGATTCACCTCCGAAATCGAGTATCGGCGACCAATGCGATAAATTCCGGGTGGAGGATTACTGGGTGGTCATGGGAGAAATTTGGGTTGGGAGAGTTGGGGGTTCGGAAATTACAACACCGCTGTTTTTACATTCGACTTATCACCCTACGTTTCGTACTCGACCGACCGACCGATGCCGCCCTGAAAATTCGACTCCTCTGAGCTCCAACTTGCGGTCATGGACAGGAATGCGCATACAATGGTTGGGCATTGACTGATAGCGTTCTCCGCATAGGTCAACGTCCCGAAGACACGTAAGACCTTCTGCAAGGGCAAGACCTGCCGCAAGCACACCCAGCACAAGGTTACCCAGTACAAGGCTGGAAAGGCCTCTCTGTTTGCACAGGGAAAGCGTCGTTATGACCGCAAGCAGAGCGGTTATGGTGGTCAGACCAAGCCGGTTTTCCACAAGAAGGGTGCGTCGGGATGGACTCCAACTTCGGTCAAGCATTGAAACTGATGGAACGCTCTATACAGCCAAGACCACAAAGAAGATTGTCCTTCGGTTGGAGTGCGTAGCCTGCAAGACCAAGGCACAGCTTGCTCTCAAGCGGTGCAAGCACTTCGAGCTTGGGTTCGTCATCCTTCGAATGCCCCCCGGCGCCTCGGACATTCAACTAACGCAAAGGTTACTACAGTGGAGACAAGAAGACCAAGGGTGCTGCGCTTGTTTTCTAAGTGTGTCGTTTTCTGGCGGGGGTTATTGTGGTGGGCGCATATTCTGGGGAAAAGGAATCTGTACGGTCTGGCTATGGGATCTTTCTCTTTCTTGTTCTGCGACTCGCTTCGTCTTTGATGGGATTGCATGGCGGCAGCCGGATAGAACCGAGCATGCCTGGAATATGATGTTCCGCCCAATAGTCTCTACCCGGCGTTGGTGTCTTTCTGTTCAAAAGCGGTTTCTTCTGATGCACATCCTGATAGTGCTGAGTGCTCGTCTTCCGAAGCGGACCGTGATACCTTATGAAACATCCGTCTGACCCGTCTTCCCTTGACAAGTGTTGCAAACCAACAGTTTTAAATTGGCGCACATCAGATGCCGTGTTCATCCCAATGTCCAGAGTCTGCATCACCAGCTTCTTGTCATTTACACTCTCGTTAACCACTCACCATGTCTCCCTCCAATCCCTTCAATACGCTCCTTCTCGCTGCTCCTTTTCCAAAGGAGCTCATTCAGGCCTATCATATTCACCGTACAAACCGGAATGCCGATCAACGCACTCTTCACCTCACCCCCACGTTTCATCCAACCTGCGATACGATTCTTCACGGACTCATTACTACAAAAGCACCAGACCTCAGAAACTGCCTTGTCCTCTGGGCCCGTCCTCCTCCACACATTATCTCGCTCATATCCGAAATTCAATCCCGTCTTTCTCGGTTTATCCATGACTCCGATTTTGACTGCATCAAATCCCACTGGAACAACACTTCTTCCGACGAAGTAAAACTCTCCAGGCCATGTCAAGGAGCATTTTATACACCCAGGCCTATCGAGATTGCAGGCGGTACTGGGGAATCCGGCGTATGGTGGATGCCACCTACACATCTCCACATGACCGTCTTGGAAGCCCTCCATTCTGTTACCACTGAGGAGGTTAATACCGCTATTTCAAAACTTCCCCATGGCGTCAACGACCTTCAGGAGATTACTGATAGCTTGGTGAATGGTGCCCGGCAGAAAGTATTGTTGACGAGTCCCAGGGTGGGATTTGATGGCAGTGCATTGGCTGTGGGGTTCATTCCGGTATATGAGGAAGATTTGGGTAAGGGTGAGGGTGAGAAGACGAAGTGGTATTCCTATCATCATCTCCGTAGAGATGCATGGGATGAAGCGAATAAGAAAGGGTTGAATGTGCAGTCGAGATATGTTGTACCCAGCGCTCACGTAACAATAATGAGGTATGTTAGTGAGGATGTGAAGTTTGTGGATGGGTTGGAAAGATGGATGAAGGGGATTGAAGAGGTCAATGAGTGGTTGGAGAGGGAGGGAGATGGTGTGAAGTGGGATATCACTGGTGATCCGAAAGGGCTGGTGTGGAGGAAAGGGCAGCTGTGGTATGGGGGAGGAGAAACTGTTTGTCCTTGAGATACAGAAAGATACCATCTAGAAAATATCTTTACCATACACGTCAATAATGTTCTTGATAGACGAGTGATATCCTCCATGCCACCGCGTTAACGGCGCCACAGCCTCGCCATCCAGCGCGCAAAGCTCCGATGCTCTCCTGCCAACACTGTGGCTGTCTCGACAACCTGCGAACCTCCTCACCCCCACCATGGACGTCTTTGCCGCCATCAACAACTATGTCACCAAAATGATTTCGCCCGGCGGAGCTGCTGGACCCGCGGGTAAGATGAAGATCCTCCTGCTTGACAGCGAAACGGTACGATGAAGACGAGGATGTCGGGGGAGCTTGTCGCAAGGCCGAAGCTTACTTGTTCTGTATTAAGGTCACTATCGTCTCCTCTTCCGTCACCCAGTCAAAGCTCCTCAGCCAGGAGATCTATCTTATTGAGTATGTATGTTCCGTCGTCGCTTTCGCGCCTCTATCGCCCGAGCTGAGCTTCTCCCCAGTCGCCTTGACAATGCCGATCGAGAGAAGATGCGACACCTCCGGTGTCTTTGTTTTATTCGACCTACTCCTGAAGCAATACAGCTTTTGGTCGACGAACTGAGGGACCCGAAATATGGAGAATACCACATCTGCAAGACCGACCGTCCACACCACCGACTACAACAGGCTAACATGGCCCACAGATTTCAGCAACATTGTCAAGAAATCGTCCCTTGAACGACTGGCAGAAGCCGACGATCACGAAGTCGTCCGAGTTGTTCAGGAATACTTTGCGGATTACCTCACCGTCAACCCTGATCTATTTTCCATCTCCGGACCGTCAATGCGACGAGTATGGGCGCCATCCCCAGATATGTGGAGTGCAGATGCTCTGTTAAGATCCACCGAGGGGCTACTAGCCCTCATGTTGAGTTTGAAAAAGAAACCGTTGATCCGTTATGAGAGAAATAGTTTGTTGGCGAGGAAGCTGGGGACTGAACTCGTCTACCAGATGAAGAATGAGGAGCAGCTATTTGATTTTGGAAGACAGGCTGATACGCCTCCTATTCTGCTGATTTTGGACAGACGGAACGACCCTGTCACACCTCTGTTGACTCAATGGACATATCAGGCAATGGTTCATGAGCTTTTGGGAGTTACAAACGGACGCGTTGACATGTCTGGAGTCCCAGACGTCCGTCCCGAGTTGAAGGTACAGCCATCCTCCCTCCATACTGTTCCTCCCTCGTCTGACATCCCCCCCAGGAAATCGTCCTCTCCCAAGACCAAGACCCCTTTTTTAAGAAAAACATGTATCTCAACTTTGGCGATCTCGGCGGCAGCATCAAAGACTACGTCGACCAATACCAAACCAAAACCAAATCCAACATGAACATTGAAAGCATCTCGGACATGAAACGCTTCGTCGAAGAATACCCCGAATTTCGCCGCCTTTCCGGCAACGTCAGCAAACACGTTACTCTCGTCGGCGAACTCAGCCGCCGCGTCGAAAAAGACAATCTCCTGGAAGTGAGCGAACTTGAGCAAAGCCTAGCCTGCAACGATTCCCACGCCGCGGACCTGAAAATGCTACAACGCCTGCTCCAATCTCCAATCCCGTCGTCTAACAAAGTGCGCCTCGTAGCACTCTACGCGCTCCGCTACCACCCCCACCCCCAAAACGCTCTCCCAGTCCTTTACGACCTCCTCACCGTCCACAACGTCCCACAGCTCCAAATACAAAGCATCAAAAACCTCCTCCACTTCACGCGCTCCCTCAAACCACAAGAACAACTCTTCGAGTCCGACTCCATCTTCTCGCGCGCACGCAGCGGGTTCAAGGGTCTCAAGGGTGTCGAAAACGTGTACACCCAGCACTCGCCACGGTTGGAGCAAACGATCGCGGCGTTGGCGAAGGGACGGTTGAAGGAACAAACGCATCCGTTTGTGGAGGGGGGTGGAGTGACGAGAGAGAAGCCGCAGGATGTGGTGGTGTTTATTGTCGGCGGTGTTACGCTTGAGGAGGCGAAGAGTGTTGCCCAGATTAATGCTAGTACTCCTGGGTTGAGGGTCGTGTTGGGTGGGACGGGGGTGCTGAATAGTGCGATGTTTTTGGAGGTGAGTTATCCTGCTTGGGGAGATGTGGGCTCGGGGAGAGTGCTAATTGGTTATAGCAAGTTGATGATGTTGTGGGGACGTGGCCGGTGGCGGAGGGGGCGACGCCGGCGGAACGGTTGGCTGCGAGGCGGTGAGGGGGTGGTTGGTTTCAAAGGGGTTTATAGATGTGGGTGTGGTTAGTTGTGGAATTCATGGATTGACGTATTGACGTTGTTTCCTGCTATGAGTGAATTGAATTGTATGGGAATATTGAGTAACCCAAGTACGTGTTTTAAATGTACGTGTAGGTTACATTACCAAGCCACCGAATCCACCAAATCCAACAAATTCTGTTTCTCCATCATCATGATGTAAACTCCTAATTATGACTAAACAAAAAGAAAAAAGAAAAAAGAGAAAAAAGAAAAGAAATATAGCCTGTTTGAAAATCATTCCAGACCGTAAACGCCCCGGACCTAAATACAGACACACACATAAAAGGAGAAGAAGAAACTCTAACTACTGTACTATACACCCCCTTATTCCGTCCCAACTTCCTCTCCCTCAACCAACTCAAGTACCGTACACCCCCTGCAGAAAAGAACAACAACCCGTCACACCCATAAAAACGCAGAACCGACATTCCCCAACAACGCAAAAACCTACTAGGTATTCATTGCGATCCCCTTTTCCTTCGCATACTCCTGCGCAACCTGCAATTGCCGCGCCTTCTCCATTTCCTGCTGCTGGAGTTTGTCTTGCTTCGACATGCGTGGTTTGCGGCCCGTTGGTTGTTTCCCACGAGTTGAAGGTGCACCACCACCGCGAGAACCTCGGCCGCGGCCACGCCCACGTCGCATTGTTCCGTCTGCTCTGTTGCAAAAAGTCAGTATCATATTCCGCGTGTGTGAGATGTGATATCAAGAAAGCCCCATACCTCTCAATCTGCGCCTTCTGGCCTTCCGGAACCAGGGGCCCGCTGTACACAAAGAATCCGTCTTTTGACGTTGCAGCTTGTTCCTCCCACAGCATTTCCGAGTCGTCAATGAAGGGGTCGTTTTTATCGTAGACGTCTTGATATGTCCTCTTTTGGCGCTTCTTGGGTTTCTCTTGTGGTTCTCCGGTGCCGCCGGTTTCAGCATTGGATTCGGATTCTGAAATGTCCACCATTTCGTCGCCACTCTCCAATTGCAGGCCGAGCTTGCTTTTGGCCAGTTTGGGGTTCAGTGCGGCCCACCCGTACCGTTCCTCAGCAAGCCGTGCAAAGTTGACATACTTGTTGGTCTCGCCATTCAGGGGGACGTGGATGTAGATTGTCGGCAGCTGGGGTTCCGCCTGTGTCGGCCCCATTCCGGGGAGTGTTCCAGCAAGCAAACCATTTCCGGTCCTGGGGGGAGCCGGGGGAGGTTTTGCGGGTTTTGGTGAGGGTGCAGAGGAATTGGCGGCGGTGTTGGGCTTGGAGGTCTTGGGAGACTTTTCCTTGTCGTGTGCGCCGGGCGACTTACGCTTCTCGGCTTTCTTAGCTGCCGTTGGATTTGCAGCAGCGGCGGCGGCGGTTTGCGGAGTTTCGTTAAAGAAGGCAAGGTTGGAGGCGGGCGACGGGTCGGAGGTCTTGGGGAGGTTGAGGGGGGGAGCGGGGATGGGGTCGTGGATGAGCGACGAGATGGCGGGCGAAGCGGACGCGCGGTGCGGCGATGACTTTGGTGGGACGACAGACGATGCTCGCGGGATGGGGTCGAAGGCGGGTTGGAGGACGGTAGGGAGGCTCTGTCGCTGGGCTGCCAGGCGTGCGGGGGGCTCGGGGTCAGAGTCGGACAGCTCGATGACCTCGTGGGGTTGTGGGGGGTGTGATTGGTGTGGGTGGTGCGGGAGGGCGCTCTGGGCTGTGTGGCGGTGAACGGGGAGGTTAGCAGGAACGGGCTGCATGGGGGGAGGGATGATGATGATGGAGAGTGGTGGGAGAGGATGAATGAGGGGAGAAGAAGCAGTGGATTGGGGAGTGCGGGAGGGCGGGAATGGGGGCACAGTGTGGGGGGACAGTGATGGAGATGGTGGTGATGATGGTGACGATAATGACGATGGCTACACCAGCATTACAACGGCTGGTTGCTGTCGTTGTGTGGTGGATGGGGGAAGCGACGACAACGACGACAACGACACTCAACACCACGATGGAGAAACATACCTGGCGCTGATGTGTTTGGTGACAACCGCACTCCGCCTGCGTTGGCGTCAACGCCTACAGCTGATGTTTGCCCCATCGAGATGGCCGCGCCAGACACACTGCTGCTGCTTCCGCGTGCGACTTCGGACAAAGAAGTATTCGAGAGTTTGTGTTGTTGTTGTTGTTGTTGTTGTTGCTGATGATGATGATGATGATGATGATGCGTGAATGGCAGTGTTGACGACCCCGACATCACCTCTCGTCAGCGCAGGAACACTGTATCCCAGAATGTGCCGTGTGTGCTGCGTGGGCGGGATCAAGGACGTGGTGAAGACAACGAAGAAAGGGAAGATGGCAACGGCCAGCGGGCGGACCTCCCGAGTGCAGCTACGGCCACGAGCGTTTTGGCGAAGAAGAAGAGGAGGAGGAGGAGGAGGAGGAAATGGAAGGGAGAAGACGACCGCGGAGGAGGGGCGGGCGGGCGTTGGCGGAGGACGAGATGGGAAGAAGAAGAAGAAGAAGAAGAAGAAGAATAAGAAGAAGAAGGAGTGGAAATGGGCAAAGAGAAAAAGAGAAAAAGAGAAAAAGAGACAAGTGAAAGAGAACGACTCAGGCTTGAAAGCCTGCTCTCTCTCTCTCCCCTCCGGCTCTTGTGCTCTCTTGGGAACGGCTCGGGGGGCCCAGCACCAGGCTTTTTCGTCTCGGCCAGCCACTTGGTCTTCCTTGGGTCTCTCCCAGTCGCTCTCCCAGTCACTCTCTCCCTCGTACCTAATGTTGTCAGGGCCTGCGCTTTTGCCCATGATTGCAGCTGCCACTACGACACACGGAACCGGTAACCGTATGTATGCTGTGGGAGATGACGCCTCCGGGATCCCAGAAGCCTCACGCCTCCCGGATGCAGCCATCGTGCACCCATCGGCCGTCCGATGCTGCTCCTGATGAAATGACCTTGTAGCTGAGCTGGCCTGGGGTTTGGCTTTCCATCAACGGTGTCCCGGGTAGGGTGTCCTTGAGCATCCATGAAGCTCCAGAGTTGTTTTTATACACAAACTGCCAGGTGCCGAAGCTCGGGCACCCGTCCGCCTGTACACATACAATGCTCATGAAACACCCTTTCCATGTCTGCCACGTCCTTTGGAGCCTAGTTGGCGTGATCCTCATTACCTACCCACGCCAGGTGGCATTGTTTCGAGCCCGTGGTCCGGATCTGTTTATCGCGCCCTGGCCCATATAACCACGGTTAAACAAGGACTATAAAACCCTCGTCTCCGATAGAGTGCCCCAAACACCCAGACTGTCCAAACGCCATGTTTGTGGCCAACATCTCCCTGTTTTCAAGCTTCCTCTCGGCTGGACATGTCCGCGACGTTCGAGATGTTCCATGTCTTGGCTTCAATCGCGCTTATCTCGTGTAACACGACCCTGGCCACTAATGGTGGGGTAAACCTAACCGCATCAACCTCCAACCACACTCACGATCCTCACCTCCTCCTCCTCCGCTACCAGCACCGCAACCATGGGAAAATCCAGCAAGGACAAACGCGACACATACTACCGGCTCGCAAAAGAATCCGCCTACCGCGCGCGCTCAGCCTACAAGCTCCTCCAACTCGACTCAGCCTTCTCCCTCTTCCCTCGCTCCTCCACCGATGACCACTTCAACGTCCTCGACCTCTGCGCCGCCCCCGGCTCCTGGTCCCAAGTCCTCTCGCGCACACTCCCCTCAACATCTCGCATCCTTGCCCTCGATCTCCAACCCATGACCCCCATCCCCAACGTCACCTGCCTCCAAGCCGACATCACGCACCCGTCGACCCTCCCCCTCGTCACAACCTTCTTCTCCTCCTCTCCCGTCCACCTCGTCCTCTGCGACGGCGCCCCCGACGTAACCGGTCTCCACGACCTCGACGAATACGTACAATCCTCTCTCCTCCTCGCAGCGCTCAACCTCGCCGTCTGCGTTCTCCAGCCCGGAGGCACCTTTGTCGCTAAAATCTTCCGCGGTCGCGACATCACTGTGCTCTACGCACAGCTGCGGTGCCTCTTTGACCGGGTTACATGCGCGAAGCCCATGAGTAGTAGAGCGAGTAGTATAGAGGCGTTTGTCGTGTGTGAGGGGTATAACCCCCCGCCCGGGTTCAGGCCTAGTTTGGAGAAGCCGTTGACGGTGAATTGGAGACCGGAGACGGCGGAGGAGGTGGGCGTGGCGGAGATTGTGAGGTTTGTCGCGGCCGGGGAGTTGAGTGAGGGGGATTCGGAGGCGACGGTGCGGGGCGCGAGGAGTGGGTTGGAGCCGGTACAAGCACCAACCGCACCACCATACAGGAGGGCGGTGGAAATGAGGAGGAGGGAGGGAGGGATGAAGGAGGTTGAGATACGGTGATGTCGGCTTAAACGCGGGGGGAGAAAGTAAAATAAAATAAACATGAAACAAACAACATCGCGGAGAAATCTTACATGATAACAAAACACGTATTCTAAAAACCACCTCCCACCATTTCAAGTGTCCGAATTCCTCTTATCGCAAGTCTTTCTCCCCACCTCCCTCTCCAGTCTCTAACCCCCTCTCCAAGTACCCAATCCCCTCTACAAAAAAAAAAACAGCTCACCAGCTGTTAAACCCGCTCACCCAGCCTCCCTCCCGCTCTCTCTACCTATCTTTCTCTCTCTCTGTGTCTCTCCCACTCGATACAAATCTCGCGATACCACACCATGCCCCAGCTCAGACCACCCCTCTGCCCATCCCAGTCACGGCCACTGTGGGAAGTCTAATTCCCCCCCAGGCCATAGTTCACATCAACCCCCAACGGTCGACGGTCAACCAAACCTTATAGCCCCTATCATATACCCCGCAGTGTGCAAGTTCATTCTCTCTCCATTACCCATCCACGAACTTCAGTCCTCGACAGCAATCTATTTAGTTGCGTTCACACTCGGCTCCGGAAGTAAAAAACACAAACACACACATTCAACACGAGTACCATTACAATCAACACCCAATCATGGCACCACACAACCTCCCACTCCCGCTCCCCCAGATCCTCGATTTCCTCACCAGCGCCAGCACCAGTACGTCCCCTCCCCATTTCCCCTCCCTTCATCCAACCCACTAACCTCACCACCAGCACCCTGCCCATCCTGCCCGGAAGACTCAACACCACCCACAATCACCACCACGGCTTTTCTCTCCCCCATCCCAGCGGCGTACGACATTGCGATCCGGCGGTTTCTGGCGGTATTGACAATGTGCGTGATGCTCGGCGCGTATGTGTGGTTTGTGGTGGGGGTCTGGGGGAGGCTGTGGGGGCGGGATAGACAAGCTGAGGGGGGTGTTGTCGTGGTGGAGAAGGGGGAGAAGGTGATGGAGAAGTGGGAGATAAAGGAGATGGAGATGGAGAAGGGGGGCTGGGTGTGGGAAGGGGAGGAGGATGTGATGTTGGAGGAGGGGAGGGTGGAGAGGGAGGTGGGAGGTGATGTGGTGAGGAGGGTGGAGTTGCGGGGGGAGTAGTTGTTGCAGGTCGCGCGGTTCGATATACAATATACATACCGGTGCTATAGAGTCATCAACATTCATCTCTCCACTTCCCCAATCTCCCTTCCATCCCATCCAATTAGCCCCGTCCCCCGTCCCATCCTACCTCTACAGCACAGCCCCACACCTCAACAACCTCTCCACCTTCAACTCGCTCACAAGCTTCTCCACCTCTCTTCTCAGCTCAACCACCATCTTGGCCGCATCATCATCATCCAGCTCCTCTCTGACACCAGTGCCGAACGGGCTTTTCCAGTATATGGGTGTTCCGTTACCGGTGCTGCGGTCTTTGGCGAGTTGTTCGCGCTGGCGCTCGTTGGGGCGCGGGATGATGTGGTAGTGGACGTGGGGGACTACTTGGGCTGCGGAAACACCTGTTTCCATTCCACTCTTTATCAGCTTTAATTCATTCTCATCACCCCAACCCCTAATATACCACCCCCATTACCTCATCCCCATTAATACAATCACTCGGGTATAATGATATCTATGATATTCACGATATCAACATACCATTATTCTGCACCACATTAAAATCCTCCCACCCAGTGACCCTCTGCGCGGCCCTCGCAAGAATCGGCAGCCATGCCCCCAGAACCGCGTTTTCGCCTGGGAGCAAATCGGCGACCTTTTCAGCGTGGCGCCGCGGGATCAAGAGGATGTGGCAGGGTGAGAGGGGGAAGATGTCGAGGAAGGCGAGGGCTGTGGGTGTGCTGAGGATCGTGTGGGCTGTTGAGGAGGAGGGGGGGGTGGAAATGGCGGTGGGGGGGTGGGCGTGGGCGATGGAGCAGAAGGGGCAGTCGTCTGAGGAGGCGGGGGAGGGCGTGGGAGAGACGGGAGGTGGGAGGGACATTGTTGCTGTTGTAGTTTATGTTGTTACTGTTGTAATTGATGTTGAAGGAGGAGTATTGGAGGGGGATGGAGCTACATTGGGCCGGGTGGAGGTAAAGTGGAGGCGTATCGGTAGCTATCCAAGGCCGAGGTAAGTCGAGACCCTCCTCAACCCACCATGAAGCTCCCAGCTCCATGCAGAGTGAGGCGCCATGAGCGGTGACGTTGGACCCGTGCGGCTCAAAAAGTCTAGTCCACACCCCCACCTCCAAGCTTCCTCTTCCCAACCCCACAAACCGCAACACCCTCACCACCAAAGATACCCATTCCCTCACCCTCCAACCCGCTCCTAGCCATGGGGGACACAACCACAATACCTGCACCCTTCACAATCACCCCTGCCGTCCAAATTCCCACCCCAAAAACCCTCATCAAGCAAGGCGCCGAAGCAATCGTCTACCGCACGACCTACCTCCTCCCCACGATCCCAAGCCTCCTCAAATACCGGCCCCCGAAAGCATACCGCCATCCCATCCTCGATGCACGGTTAACGAAGCACCGATGTCTCTCCGAAGCGCGGCTTCTGATCCGTGCTCGCTCGCTCGGAATCCCAGTCCCCGCGGTCTACTTTGTCGACGAGTCGCGCGGGGAGATCTATATGGAATGTATTGAAGGGGACAGTGTGCGTGATGTGTTGGATGACATGTTGATGCAGGAAGGAGGAGAGGGGAAGGTGGATGCGTTGATGGTCAAGATGGGGGAGGCGGTGGGGAAACTTCATGCTGCGGATATTGTGCATGGGGATTTGACGACGAGTAATGTCATGGTGCGGAGGAAGGTTAGGAAGGGGTTGCTTTGCGCTGCTCAGGAGGAGGTCGTGGAGCATGTCGAGGATGAGGGGGTGGTGTTGATTGATTTTGGGTTGGGGAGTATGAGCACGGCGGAGGAGGACAAGGCCGTGGATCTCTATGTGCTGGAGCGCGCTTTCGCCAGTACACATCCGAAGGCGGAGAAGCTTTTCAAGGATGTATTGGAGGCATATCAACGGAGCTATAAGAAGAGCAAACCTGTAATGCGCAGGCTTCAGGGTGTGCGGATGCGTGGGAGAAAGAGGACCATGATAGGATAGGGTAAACGGAATACGTATGAAGAGCAATAGAATTCCGACTCCATAAACTCCTGTTTCCTCAAACGACAGACATGCTTAAGATCATGCACATTCAGTACGAGTTGTGCGAGCACCACAACTGGGTCGGACACGCCGGCCTGGCCCTTCGAATTCCCAGAATAGCTACACACAGAACACCAGCGCAGAACCCGTTTTTATTTGCACCGAAGAAAAGAAGACACCCATGAAATTACACCTTATGCCTAGAACAGAGTTAGTTCAAACTTTTGAACATCTCCATCTCTCCAGGTATCTGACCTTGAGAGCATACTTCCTCTTGGGGAAGTGGATCTGCTTCTTCTTCTGCTTCTCAGTCACCCGGGCCGACTCGAACTTGTTGAGTCTCCGGCGGATGGCACGGGTCTGCTTGGGGCGGAGGTCGAGCGGGAGGTACTTCTTGTTCTTGTACAAGATGCGGAGCTGCTGCCTCTGCTTGGCGTTGAGGATAGTGAGGGTACGAGCGATCGACTTGCGGACGTCGTGGCTACAACATCATCAGCATTTGTTGTCCGTTTCGATGGATCCGTCCGGCGAATTGTCGGGTTCGACGTACATCTTGGTGAGCTTGGCCGAGTTTCCACCAACGACCTTCTGGACCCGCAGGTTCACAAGCTCGTTCTTGAGCTCATCAAGCTGCTTGGTAAGGTCCTCCTTGTTCTTCGTCCAGAGCTGAGCTGCTTTGACCCCGGGCTAAACCAATCCAACCATCATCAGTCTTCCGTTCTTCCCATGACACCCTTTCCCTCCCCATCTCCTCCACTGTAGCCAGAATTTCGGGATTTCGGCGGGGACGGTGCGGAGGAGCGTACCATGGCGAATTCTTTCGGCGGGTAATTCGGGCGGGGCGGGTGTCGGTGGTCGTTGGCGTGTCGTCGGTCGTCGGTCGGCGATTTGGCGATGGCGGTGAGGCTGCGCGAAATTGCTGGGGTTTGTGGGGGCTCTCACGATGCACAGTCAGATCTAGGGCATGCCCTTGTCTGATAAGATCGAAAATAGAATATCGCCTCCAGCCTCGGGTACTCAACACACAATCAATTCTTGGGAATCATCATGATGCTATAATTTTTCTTGGTATACTCATTTTTCAGGGCGTAGTCTGGGTCTTCAAGCATTTTGGCGCTATGGCCACTCCGCCGAGTGACTCTGGCACCATGGACCGAATACTTTGTCTCGTTCGAATGCAGCTTTCTTCATCATTCAGATAAGCAGTTATAGCTACTGGATTGGACTCTTGCAGCACTCGTTGAGACAAGTAATTCATTCGTCGAGCTTCACATCACAGATGATCACTCGAGATGCGGCGAAGAGGGAAGTCACCAGCAAATTTTCCGGCTTGGCGCGCCGATAAAACCACCGCGTCCACTCCAAACCTTCTTTCTTCACCGCGATTTGTGTCCATGTCCCCGGTTCCAGCCCCGGCTGATGTTACTGGGTCGACGTGTGACAGCTCGGCGATACTGGAAGCTAACGACCTCTCCTCTGGAGTGAGTCACTTCATGATGTGATCCGCGTCGACAAATCGCTGAATGAGTCGAGGTCTTGAGCTCGTCAGTCCGCTGGCTGAGTTCGGCCGAGATGTGCATCATATTCCACCGCGTTACGAATGGGCGTCGCCCTTTGACGTTTGGGCAAAACCATGTTGCATACAGCTTTTTACAACTATCTCCTGTATAACAGAATACGGTCGCCGTAAAGGTGCCAGCCATCTTGCGAAGTTGGGGAAAACAGCGTGTTCTTCGGTTCATCATAAGCATCGCAGAACGAGTTTGCCAGACTCGACTTGTGGTGGAAGCTCGCCGAACGAAGAAGCATCTATTACTAATGATCTCGAAGCTACGTATTCAAATTCATCTTATCATGTTCATACTGTATTCATCACTCCCCCTTACGCCAATTTCACACACACAAACGGCACCTCCACATCTTCGCCCGACTGGTCATCCACACACACCTCAAAAATCAAGTTCTTCGTATGAGCCGGAACTGGATTCTTCGACACATGCTCCACCAGCTTACTCATCCTGTTCAATCTGTTAGCCAGAGCTCTCTATCAACATGAACGAGGAGTTTGGTGGGGCATACTTGAGCGGTAATCTCTCATCTTGCTTTGCCTTCGGGAAGAAGCTGGCATATAATAAGCTCACACCAGAGCTCAACATTGTCACGTCCAGCCCCTTCGCCTCCATATCATTCAAAAACTCCTGAAGAGTAAGATCATGCTCATAGTAGAAGCGATCCCACAGTTTGTCAATGACAACCTCGCCATCTTTGCCTTGGTACTTGCCCTTCGGGCTAGGAATGGGCTCGCTGAAGGCAACGAAAGGAAGGGCAAGATTGACAAAACCGTTTTTGTAGACTTCAATGTCGGTCTTGCCGTCAATGATCTTGTACAACTCAAGATTAACGAGGCCAGTGACCAACGAAGTGGTAGTGGCTGTGATGGGGTCAGTAGAGCTCACTGGGGTGTATATTTGTAACATACCAATGGCAGGGATAATTTTTCCAGCGATACCCTTTGTCTTGTGCTTGTCAGCGGTGGGGATGGAGTAGTTGAGCGCCCTCAGGTTCGAAGCCGCGGCGATGAAATCCATGTGGAAGTTGGTATCGTCATCCTTTTCAAACTCGACTTTGGTAAGACGGTAACCAGCCAAAGTATTGGGGGCCGGAAGACTGTCGAGCAATTTGTTCATCTCGGCAGAGTCGTCGGTAACGCCTGAAGTAGAGGCAGTATTTGGGTCCGGATCGCTATCATTTGCTTGAATTTTGACATCCGCGCTGGGAGTAAATTCGGGAATGATCATATTGTCAAGAATCTTCTTGTATGTCGTAGGATCCACATTAGTACCCTTAATACCATAGTTGAAAGCATGAAGTTGAGCCGCTGCCTTGATAAAAGTGAAGTGCTCCGGGTTGTTGATATCGAACTGGAGTGGGGTTGGGGCCCGCTTTGGCCCGCTCCAGAACGGAGTGCCCGATGATGTGACAGAGTCCCTTGGGAAAGTGTATAACAACTGTTGAATGTTGTTATTAAATTGCTCTTCGAACTGCTTTCGCGCCCACACGATACACTCCTCGAACGTAAGCGGCTTGGCTGAGACCAGGTAATCCTTCAGAGTCTGGAGAATCTGCTTCTGGTTTCCAGACTGTTTAAGGGTTGTCTCGATGAAGTTGGGCTGGGAAAGGTAGAGGTTCACATTCTCTGCCGGCTGCACGAAATAACTTTCGAAGAGATCCCGGGCCCAAGCAATGGTGTGTTCGATGCGGTTGGGGAAACTCCTGAGTGTACACATAGGGAAGGATTGCTCAGGAGGATCGTGTGAGCTGGAATAGCTCTCCGAGATCCGCGGAAGGACAACTTGAGTATTTCCCTTGGTACCAAGAGTACCGCTTTCAAGGAGAGGCTTAAGGAAAAAGACACAACGTCTGTCCACATATGTTCGTGCCTGAATGTTGTCCAGCGCGTTGGTGACGCCATCCAAACCCCGCCAGAAATCTTCGTCGAACACATGTTCCGTGTCTTCTCCCACCCGATCGCGCATGGTACGGATCTTCCCCTCGAGTTCCGGATTCATAGCTGTAACAGCAGTCGCTGCGCACTCACTCTTCAGCTTACCAACGTCGGCAGGTCGAAAGAGGAATTGCCGGTTCAAATTGCTCTTCTCGATGGTATCCATATCTGTCACCGAGATCTTTCCTTCCGGACCAGCACCCAACCCAAGGAGCGCCCAGTTCTTCAGCATCTCACAACCAATAGCGCCGGCACCGACCAAAAATTGCTTCTGGTTGGCAAGTTTATCTTGGAAATCCTTGCCGAATACCGCAATTTGTCCGTCATACCGCGTTCCAAGAGGCTTGCAGTTGTCTTCTGAACGGGTAACCGAGGTAGGCAAACTCTCCAAAGAATCGAAGTACAAGTACTGGAGAATAGGGCCAAACTTGCAAGAAACACTCTTCAAAACTTCCTGAGCGGCGAATCCACCAAGGAATGCGCACATCGGGCCCAGGTGACCTGTCGCTTGGTAAGAAATCTCATCGATAATCTTCTCATCAAGTTCGGGCTTCTGATCCCCATAACCCTCGGCGATTGAAGCCGCGATTTGACGGACTTCCTCAGCATCGGCTGAATTCATCGGGCGAGGCCATGATTTGTGCTGTTCGAAGAACTGGTGAAGAGCCTGGAAACCGATGTGAATCTGCATCGGGCGGTCAAACTTTGCGTAATCGGATATTACGAATTCGGGATTCGCAAGCTGCTCCTTCAGTGATTTGAAGTTGATCACTTTAGGTTTTTTCACTTGCGTGAAAAGACCGCCGCGAACGTATGTACCGTAGCTTGAAACGTCGCCGATAGAAAATGTGTAAGGACCTGTTCCGTATTAGTTCTATCCAACTCCCGCTCATCAGTAAACCCATACCCTTGACCTCAACCTTGAACTCTGGGCCATCATTGATTCCATCCATTCCCTCCACCTCGGTGAAAGTGATGTAATCCCCATCTTCAAGCCCATGGCGTGTCTCATCCAATGCACTCACTAACCCAGTCTCATCGATTCCGGCCACAATTCCGCTGACCGGGTTCTCGCCTGTCGGATCGACGACAGCGAACTCCTCGCCAAAATCACAGAAGATACTGCCAAAGAGACCATAAGAGTTGATGGCGACGAACGCGATCTTGTTCGCGTGGCAGTACTCATTGACCCGGAGCTGATCCGCCAATAGCGCATCCGTCAAAACCACTGATTTGTATTTCGCCAGCAGTGATAATTCATTAAAAACGTCGCCTTTCGCAATCTCGACCGGGGTATAATTGTTAAGCTCTGCCAAGCGAGGGGCGGTTACTTCGTCGCGGCGCTGGCCAACGTCGTCGGCCCTGAGGAAAAACTGGGTCGACAAGTCTGCGATTTCAACGGGGGCTGGATCGTATAGCGTGATGGATTTCACACCAGCAAGGCAGATGTTCTTTGCTGTAAAGCTGTCAGTCAACTGGAAATTTGATCAAGCGGAGATAGCAATCACCAATCTCGACACCCAAACCCTTGAGACCGACGATCAACACATCGGACTGGCTCATCCGCTTCATTGCCTCATGACCGAGAACGTAGCTATTGATTGTCAACCTCAAACTGCAAGTCTGGCGCGTAGCAAGGGAACAACTTACAGCTGTCGACTGTACAGGCCTTCATCAATGATCGAGTGGCTTCCATCCTGGGGAGCCACTGGGGGTGAATCAATCTGCATCTTTTCGGACGCCTTAGAGAAGTACATCAGTATCAGCGCGTTTGTTCCGACAAGGACCGATGGGTGACGGAAGTGGGAAGCTCACCATCGATGCGGCTTGCTTCTCTGGACGGACCAGAAGATCTTCGGATGCCTTTCTTTTCGACAGCTTGGAGGAGTGGGGCGGATAAGCTAGTGCCGAGGTTGTGGGGTCGGAATATTGGAGATTCGAGGGAGATGGAGATGGCGGGGAGGTGGTATGGCGATGGGTGGAGTGGATGGGTGAGTGGAAGAGTGTCGAAGGTGATTGAGTTCGGTGGGGTTGAAGCTTGTAGCTCGGCCCATGTCCCCTGCCAATGACATGACACCGCCATCCAGTAATGTAACGGCCGTTAGTGCTCACGACATCTCGGTGATTACCAAGCTCGCAAACTTATGAGTATAAGGTCAACTACAGGTATAGAAGCTGCCGTAAATGATAATGGAATCTCGCCTCAAATCTTCATTTCAGAATATTCCAGTTAAGATTATTATTGTATCATCCCTTCTCACTCGGTAGTTTCTCTCGTCTCAGGTGTAACTCCGGTTGAAGAACGTTGATAACACAAGGACAGGTATGCAAGCACAGTTTTCTGATTATGTTCTAACAGTCCGTGTAATACATCCAGTATTTTAAGCTTTTGATGACATGTAATACCCTTCTCAAGCCATTCCACATCTTTCTCCGTCATACGGTCCCTTCCTTCTTTCAATTCCCCCATCAAGATACATCTTACTCAAGCCCCTTCTAAAAAAGACCATCAGTTCCTTTATCTCACCTTAACTAGAAAGGATAACTCACTCGATCCCCTCTCATCTTCCATCCCAATGACCGGATATGGAGCCTCCGGATACCCCTCCTTCAAATCCTTCCGTGGCCCCCTTTCCGCCACCGTCTCTGCTGCCTTTCTCTCTCTTATCCCCTGTGCTACACTGTGACTTTGGACATCCAACTCATGACCCTTCCTGGTGGCGTGTGCTGAACTCGGTGGAACCTTGCTTCTCGCAGAGTAGAATCGAGTCGCAATGGTGGGTGGCCGTTTAAAAACGGTACTGGTAATTCGGGAGCTATGACGGAACTGGACGAAGACCATGG
This sequence comes from Ascodesmis nigricans, assembly GCA_004786065.1. Classification (NCBI taxonomy): domain Eukaryota; kingdom Fungi; phylum Ascomycota; class Pezizomycetes; order Pezizales; family Ascodesmidaceae; genus Ascodesmis; species Ascodesmis nigricans. The sequence continues at coordinate 473,999 of ML220116.1, forward strand.
CGGCTGGATAGAGAGTAGAGTCTTTAATTGCGCTGGTAATGCTTCGTCGGGGGAGGTTGTTTGTTCTTGAGAGGATAGTGTGCGCCTCGAAGTTACCTCACTATGAAGTGAGATTTGATGATGATGACCTCACCATGATATTCAACCAGTCCATCGTTACCACCGTTCTCGCTATTGATCATTGACCGATTAAAGATGGCCACTGTGACTGAGAAAAATGGTGGATTTTTCATGGATCACATCAGGACATCGCACAGCTACCTAAAACGATGAAAACACAGATGAGCTCAAAAAAATAACAGAATGGCAAAGTGAGCTCCCATTAACTGATGCGTAGCCCATTCCACTGAGTTAAGTGCTGTGAAAATGGTACCGGGCAATTAGTATTGTTGCCGTGGTTGAGGTCGAGTTACACTACGACTTCGGTGCATGAAGTTGATAATGAGTGATAAACTAGGTTTAACAGAAGGTCAGAGATTTAAAACTAGGAATGAAAATGTGGAAACTCAACTGGGGGGCTAGAATTAGAGCTAGAAATAAGTTATTGGCATATTGGGGTATCTAATCGGTTGGGGGAATAAGGGTTTTGAGCTGTACAGGAAGTTATTTAACTCAACTGTAAAAATGGGTTGAACACTACCTAGGTAGTCGTTGAGTCGCAACGGATCATGAAATACAAGCATATTACTCAAGTGGAATTCCTCTGTACACACAATTATTCAACCAACACGGCAACCGAGGGAGTCCTTATCTAGCTGGCAGATTTTGTATCATGTAAGATTTCCTTGCCCAATAGACAAGTGAGCAGAGTCAGGGCTGCTCCCGATGAAATACTGCCGTTTCCATTGAAGTCCTGTCAAACAATTGTCTTGCCACACCCAATTCCCAATTTTGTCAATGACGGGGAGGCCTAGTTCATCCATTGCCACTTTATCCGGGCGCAGAAGCACGTTTTCACGAAACCATTCACCAACAGGTGCCCCATCTGGCCTCAACAGGAGGAGCTTAACCTCCAGTGTTGGGTAGGGAATAGGTCCATTGGCGGACTCAAACACTTTAGGGGAACCCAGAAGATACGTTCCTGTTGGGTCAAAAGCACTAAATCCCATTGGTACAGGGTCAAAGCATCAGACCTGTGTCATGGAGGGCGTTGATACGTTGGGAAAGGATGGGAAAGCCGGGGCGTGGCGCAAGGCGGAGGAGAAAAGTGATCTGGCATCGACTAGTTGGAAAGTGCGCTTCTCATTGTTTAGCTTGATTTAATCTACCTTAAAACTCCAAGAGTTGGGAACGGCCTCAGGATAAATAGCACACGGATATTGGTTCTTCTGACCATGGTATGTTAGTTACTCAATTGGATTTGTTCTATGAGCATCAGCCTTACAATTGCAGGCGTAAATGCTGGCCCCATGTGGGGTTGCCAATCCTTTCATTGCATCAAGGCAATCAGAAATCAATTGATTCGCTGTGATCGTAACCCCCTCTTCGTGCAGTTCAATGGCCTTTTCGATATTGACGCGATGGCGCTCATCTGTGGTTTTCGAGAGCATCGATTGCAAGCGAGTTCTATAATCACCGATCATATCCAAAGTCAAATGGATGACATATGCTTCAGTTCTGGAACCATCGGGGAGAATAAACGTTTGTTGACAACGGTGTGACCCGGACGATAGGCGTTTATCCGTGGAGTTCCCTGGGAAGAATGGAAGGTTGGGCGTAGATGCGTATGCGGGTAGTAGTTTCCAAAGGGTAGCGCGGAGCCTGGTACAGAATTCGGGAAGCTAGGTATGGTGACCAGTGGTTGCGCATGCGCATGTTACGCAGATGATCTCTCACGTAGCTTCAACGAGCTCCAAGCTTCAACCACGCAGCACCAGAATCACCCGTTCGGAACCACTTCTTTGCTTTCTCCTTGATAAAAACTGCCTCCTATATAACCGATGTCGTCGTCACCCCCAACAGACCCATCGACCCCCCAGATCCCATCTGCGCCATCGCCTCAGTTGCCAATAGCAATGTCAACCTCTGCGCTGCTCACGAACCTGTCGTCTGAAGCGACGCGGGCGCTGGCAGCAGTAGCAAATCCCACTCCTCAGAAAGGTTAGGATAGTTCCTTCCCATACTTCATTCTCAACCTAGATGGGCGGTGTATTGGACAAACAGCTGACGAATCCTTTGCCTGCTTGTAGTAACTGTGAAATTTCGTGCCCTCACCTCCGCCCCGGCTCTCGCCAAGGACACATACAAAATCAAAACTACACAACGGTTTGAGAATGTGGTAAAGTTCCTGAGAGACCAGTTAGATCTCGGAGATGGCCAGGGGCTGTATACGTATATTGGGTGGAGTTTCATTCCTGCTCTTGACGAGAGTGTGCAGGGCCTCTGGGAGTGCTTCAAAGATGGGAATGGGATTTTGGTGGTTTGTTATAGCTTGCAGAGTGCGTTTGGATAGAAGAATAAGCCTGGACCGGTGCAGTAATAGTGGAAACCACTATGGGCGAAGTCAGCTGATATCCTATGGCATGTCAACCATCATGTAATATTTTCTTCTTAGCTATTATTGAGGTTGTCAAGGATCACACGGGTGTAGTTGAGGATAAGAATACACACCAAGGTACTGTATCGCCGCCAGTTCGCTAGAGTACATCCTGCTAAGAGGGGGCTCGGGGCCAACCTAAGCTGCAGACAAGCTATGGACTCATACATACTGGCAAAAATACTCCTACCTGAGTAATATGAAGCATCCCGGCAGAAATCATCTGATTTTGAATTTGGAAAGGGTACCAAGGAAATCATTGAAAGAAGCACGGTCACATGACCAGCAGAATCATCTACTCAAACACATAACGGCACCTTACAAACGCTTCAATGCACAAAATCATTTTTTTGATATTTTACCACTACAACACAAGTGATATAGGCGGAAAAGAACCGTTAAAACTTTTTTGGTTCACGTTGGCAAGTTGGGCAGATCCTGGTAACCACAGCATCTGCGGCTCTTGAGCCCCACTGCTCTGGTGCTTCTGGCCAGAGCATCAAAGCACCACCGACCATCACCTCAACTCTCACCTCCATCGCCTCCCGACCCGCGCCCTCATCCTACCCATCATGGTAAGCTCTAGTTTGCTATATAGCACTGCTGTCAAGCTTTAGCTCCGCCAGAAAGAGCTATCATCGCTTGCTACCATCAAAAGACAGTTTCCAAAGCTAACTGAAGCATCCCACAGACATCCATTGGAACCGGCTACGATCTTTCCAACTCCGTATTCAGTCCCGATGGCCGTAACTTCCAAGTCCGTGCTATTCCGGCGATGCACCCGCGTGCCCCTTCGCACCGGCAATGGACCCGCTGACGAACCTCAGGTAGAATATGCCGCGAAGGCTGTTGAAAACGGAGGAACGGCGGTCGGTATCCGGTGCAGAGATGGTGTTGTCCTTGCAGTGGAGAAGTTGGTCCAGAGCAAGCTCCTGGTTCCCGGGAGCAACAAAAGGATTGGAACTGTTGATCGACATATGGGGATTGTAAGATGCCGGTTTCGGAGAACGTGCCTGAAGCATAGAACTGAGCTGACCCAGTCCTCAATTTAGGCATGCGCTGGTTTGATACCAGATGCTCGTCACTTTATTTCTCGCGCGCGCACCGAAGCGTCTAGCTGGCGGAAGAATTACCATACACCAATCCCGGTCTCGAGTTTGTCGGATAGGATGGGACTGTATGCCCAAGCATACACTCTCTACTCAAGTGTGAGGCCATTCGGCGTGACATCTATCATTGGTGGGATGGATGAGGAACATGGTCCGACTTTGTGGATGGTGGAGCCCAGTGGAGTTGGTTGGGTATGCAGCCAAAATCGTGGGAAGAGTCTAAGAAGGTGCTGATATTTTTTTTACTCAGGGATACTACGGTGCTGCAACTGGCCGTGGTCGCCAGGCCGCCAAAGCTGAGCTCGAAAAGTTGGACTTGCCAAATATTAGTGTTGAAGAGGGGGTCAAACACGCTGCCAGGGTCATTCTGATTGCTCACGGAGACAACTCAAACAAAGACAAAGACTTTGAGCTGGAGATGACGTGGGTCCGCGCAGCAGATCCTGCAGCTGCAGCTGGACAAACGGAAGGGCCAGTGAAGGCGATGGGCAAACACGAGCCTGTGCCCAAAGAGCTTGTTGAGGAGGCCGAGAGACAGGCGAGGGAGGATGTGAAGGGCGATGAGGAGGACGAGAAGATGGAAGGTTAAAAAGAGCTGCTTACATAGTGGTGATGGGGCGATTATACCAAATACTTAGTTAGCAGGCACCTAAAGCGCCCTGAGGATTATGCACACCTACTTATGTAATGGATCTCAAGGCGCGGTTGATCCTTCCCTGTGCAGCATCAAAACCATGGGTGATGTGCACAATGACAATGGCATGTGGTGGGGCTGCCAGTCATGGGTTAGCTACTGGTAGCAATTTCGTACCTAGGTGGCTTCCAAGTCGTATGAGGGGGCATGGAGAGGGATGTAGACAAGAATCTGGGCTGTTGTGAGTACCGTGGTTCGGTACGGCACTCTACAGTAAATCGACGTCGTCATGGAGATCTCCATCGGCTCGCCAGTCCTTTTCTGTTGCTGAATCAGAGTTTTACATCCCACCTCACAATAACCTCCTTCGTCTGCAGAGTCCATTGCTGCCTCTGGAGCTTTTGTACCAGTCCGGCACATGCCACCTGCTTGGTCAACACGTCGTAAGAGAATCAGAAGGCCCAATCGCAGCTCGTGAGTGTAACGGGTTGCGCCCTGCTTCGAGTGAGCTATGTTTCTTAGTCAGCCGTGTGGCAAGGATCTCCGCCTTCCGTGGCACTTCTCTTTTTTTGCTGGCGCCCCTTCTCCTCTCCCTTCCCCATCTCTCCCCCCTCCACCCCTCCACCCGCTCCTCCCTCACGAATCTTACTCTCGGAATCTTCCAGAGAATCATAACACGAAGACGCGGAACTCCTAAGGATTCATCTGTCCTTCGTTTCCCGCACCTCGCAAATTTCGCTGCTTTTGTCAGTCCTTTCTTTTTAGACGTTTCACGACTTCTAGACGGCAAGGCAAAGACGAAAGACCGTATCACAGCTTCGACGACTCTTCTTCGAATCTATCGTTGTTCTACTTTCGAACACGCTTTCCAGCTCTAATTCCAACCCTTTCACAGCATCCCTCAATCTCAAATATGGCGGACCTCACCGAGAAAATGCAAAACATGAGCATGAACGGAGCCCCAGCGAAACAAGCTTATATTCCGCCACACCTCCGTGCATCAATGGCTGCTGGCCGCACTCCAGCTGCCAACAATACTGCTAATGGCTCCACTGGAGTTCAAGCTTCTAGGTGGGCATCTGCGTATGTTCTACATATCGCCCCAAGCTTCCATTTTTTTTGTTTCAACTTCTAACATATTTGATAGTGGTCCAACCCAGAACGGATGGGGTAATGGCCCCGCGTATGCTCGCCCGCAAGCCAACGCCGGCTGGGACATGCCGCCTCCCCAGCCTCAACAGAGGAGCTTCAATGCCAATGCCTATGGACCTCCTCGCGAGTTCCGTGGCGGGGACGCCCGTGGTCATGGAGAAGGCCGCTGGGTTGATGGCAAGCACGTTCCTGGCAACCCTAATCCCCGTCTTGAGCGTGAGTTGTTTGGCTCCAACGATCCGAACGCTCGGACCACCCAGACCACTGGTATCAACTTCGATAAATATGATGATATTCCCGTTGAAGCTTCCGGACATGATGTCCCTGAAGCCGTTACCGAGTTCACCAGCCCGCCTTTGGACGACCACTTGCTGTCGAACATTTCTCTTGCTGGCTACAAGAATCCGACTCCAGTTCAGAAGTACTCTATCCCTATTGTGATGGGTGGCCGTGATCTGATGGCTTGTGCCCAAACTGGTTTGTCCTCGCTATGCTGTGAAATTCCTTGTAGCTAACAATTATCAGGTTCCGGCAAAACTGGTGGTTTCTTGTTCCCCATCCTCTCTCAATCCTTCCTCCAGGGTCCTTCCCAAAATCAGGCTGCTCCTCAGCAAGCTAGCGGTGGCTACGGTTATCGTAGCCGAAAGGCCACCCCGACTGCTCTCGTTCTTGCGCCGACCCGTGAGCTGGTCTCCCAGATTTTTGATGAGGCCCGCAAATTCGCCTATCGCTCCTGGGTCAGGCCTTGCGTTGTTTACGGAGGCGCTGATATCGGCTCTCAACTTCGGCAGATTGAACGTGGATGCGATCTTCTCGTTGCCACCCCTGGTCGTCTTGTCGATCTTATTGAGCGTGGCCGCATTTCACTCGCCAACATCAAGTATCTGGTTCTTGATGAGGCTGATCGCATGTTGGACATGGGTTTTGAGCCGCAAATCCGCCGTATTGTCGAAGGCGAGGACATGCCCAAGACTGAGAACCGCCAAACTCTCATGTTTTCCGCTACCTTCCCCAGGGACATTCAGATGCTAGCTCGTGATTTCCTCCGCGACTACATCTTCTTGTCTGTCGGCCGTGTCGGATCTACTTCTGAGAACATTACTCAAAAGGTTGAATATGTCGAGGATCCTGACAAAAAGTCTGTTCTTCTCGACATTCTCCACACTCATCAAAACACGCTCCAGGGCAACTTGAGCTTGACCCTTATTTTCGTCGAAACCAAGCGAATGGCCGATGCTTTGAGCGATTTTCTCATCAACCAGAACTTCCCTGCTACTTCGATTCATGGAGATCGTACCCAGCGCGAGCGTGAACGTGCGCTCGAGATGTTTCGGTCTGGGCGTTGCCCTATCATGGTTGCCACCGCCGTTGCTGCTCGTGGTCTTGATATCCCGAATGTCACTCATGTCGTCAACTATGATCTTCCTACTGACATCGATGACTATGTCCATCGTATCGGCCGTACTGGTCGTGCAGGAAATACTGGTATCGCTACAGCGTTCTTCAACCGCGGCAATAGGGGTGTTGTTCGGGAACTCATTGAACTGCTCAAGGAAGCTAACCAGGAGGTTCCGGCTTTCCTTGAAACCATTGCGCGCGAAGGAGGTTTTGGAGGTGGTCGCGGAGGCGGTCGCTCTGGTGGTCGTGGCCGTGGTGGTGGCAGTACCCGCGATTTCCGTAAGGGCCCAGGTGGTGGTGGATTCGGACCCAGTGGTGGATACAGCAACAGCTCCGGTGGATATGGAGGCGGCAGCTACAGCGGCGGTAACTATAGTTCTGGAGGCTACAGCTCTGGAGGAGGAGGAGGAGGAGGATATGGATCGAGCGGCAGTTACGGTAATCCCGGCGGACAGTCTTCATGGTGGTAATTTCCCACCCGGCGTTGCGTTCATATACGGCCTGTTAGCATTCCTCTTTACGACGGGAACGAGAAAAAGTTTTTTACGACTGTTACAATCTTCTGGTTTCTGTTCACGATATTACTGCGCTTTGGGTACAGAGGAATGGGCTTATATGGGGTTTAACGCGGCGCAATCTGTGGGCTTTCTGGGTGTTTTGATTTCTTGCAACCATTTCTTTTCGCATATTTTGTGTTTTGCTTCTCTAGGTGTCCTGTTCCGTTTTTTACGCTTCACGATGCCCGGGTACGTATTGGTTTTGTCTTACTGTTGATTTTTCTTTTTTTCTTTTTTTTCTTTTTCTTTTTCTTTTTTGTACTTGGGCAAACGGGGCGTCCTCATTCATGCAACATAGGGATATCACGATAAAAGCGGAACGGGGTCTTTTCATGGGTCAGGGTCTCTATACCAAGGAGGTGAGAAGATAGAGTTTGGTCTTGTTCCGGTTTTTCTTTTTTCTTGTGTTGGGTGTTGCTGGTCATTTGCACATATAGAGAACTGGGTGGGTTGTTCATTCTGCTGGGATTTGACTTCGGTTGTTCATGGGCAGTTCTCTGAAGGCGAGGGGAAATGGGGACGGATCGCAGCGATCTGTCTGTAATGTTTCTAATTCGCCACATGGTGCATTTGATGGTTGAGGCGAGAGTGGAGGCGGACGGGACTGCTTTAGTTATTCTAGGTGTTTAGCATGATGCGGAGGAGTTGAATGGCATTCATGCTCTCATTTATCCGGGTTCCCTTTAATCCGTTTCACATCTATTATGATACAATATGGCATACAAGTTGTACTAGTACAATACACATCGTGTAGACATGCGCGAAAGGTTGAACTGCCATTTTGACTGCACACCATCAGGCAATATTGATAGTTTGGCTGATGGACAACACAAACGACTGGATTCTGGAAAACATTCGGGTGATGGGTGATGATCGTAGTGGGTTTGATTCCATGGACATCAGGAGTGTTTGGTGGAACACCACGGGTTTTCACAAGGGAACACAACTCATTGTCTTCTCCTCGGGGAGGAGCCTGCTGGAGGTTGTGTGAGTTCAGCCCCATGATTCCTTTGTCCTCTGCGCATTAACCAAGTTAAACAACAGCGATCTCTGGCTCGGCCAAGCCCTGATCTGGCTGTTTGCTGGTTCCCGCCGACCTGAACACCATCGACCTTCGACCTCATAGACCTCTCTGCCCCTCCACCACCACCTTTTTTGTCTTGTACCTCGACATCCATTGCATACCACAGGAAACTGCTTCGACAATCAGCTACACCTCTGTTGCTGCACCACGAAGCATCCGCTTCACATCCTCTACACGCATTCAACCACCAGCCCCGCAACCGCCCCCCGTTCAGTAGCTTGAGCGCGCAGTTTCAAGCGCACCAACGACACCATGGAGGCCCAAACCCGTAAGTCCACTACTAAGCCCAGCTCTTCCGATGGTCATACGTGTCTAACAATGCGCCAACTAGTGTCCGAAGAGGATATCGCAAAGGTACCGTCTGCTCGTTGTCTGTCCGGCACCCAAACTTCCCACCTCACTGGACTCGCCTCAAGACTGCGCAAATAGTCTACACAGCCCTATCAGCGGCGCTGGGGCATTTTTCTGAGCTCAGAATGGTATGCTGACGTTGAGTGTACCAATGGACAGTACACGCCGATCATCGACGAGATCCTGAAGAGCGCGAATCTTGCCACAGTGTCGGTGAAGAAAGTGCGCAATGGACTTTCCGAACAAACCGGAATAGATTTTACGTCAATAAAGGTGAGCCTTGCGCCATATCGCGATCACCAAGCATGATCATGGGCGACCTTCGCTCAGATCCTACCCAATCCCGAGTTTGATAAATGCTGACCTTGGTCATACAAACAGAAATCAATAAACGATCTTATTACTACCCGCTTTGATAAAATCCTTGCAGAGCAGGACGACATTGACGTTACCTCCGACAACAAACCCTCGCCTCCCTCCTCCCCAGCTCAAAACCATGCCGTCGATACTCCTACATCAATGTCTGGTAGCGACACTAAGAAAATAAAATCGTCCGCGATCGAAAATGAAGATGCACGATTGGCGGCAGAGCTCCACGCAGCGTTGAACGGCGGTAGACCGTCTAGAACTGGAACAAAACCGAGGGCAACGAAGGCGACGGCAAAGAAGAAAAGAAAGGTGAAGAGTAAAGCAACAGTGGGCAGCGATGAGAGCTGTAATGAGGAAGAACCTAAAAAGAAACGAGCTGGGAACAGCGCCTTTAATGTGAGCAAACATGAGTGTTCCATTCTATCCAAGTTCTGTGCTAATACGTCTCCCAGCGCCCGCTTGTCCTTGCGCCTCAACTGGCGGATCTCGTCGGGGAACCAGAGGTGAGTCCAACACATCTTCTCTCAGCAATATGAGATTAACCGTTACACAGATGTCCCGCCCGTCCGTCGTGAAAGAAATCTGGAAATACGTTAAAGCAAACAACCTGCAAGATCCGAGTGACAAGCGCTACATCATATGCGACGAAAAATTGAAGCCCATCTTTGGCGAAAAAGTACACATGTTCACAATGAACAAAGTCCTCTGTGGCTTCATGTACAAACCCGAAGAAGTCACCGGAGGCAGCGCCGCAAAGAAAGAGGACGCAATGGTGGCCAAATCAAGTCCCGCAAAGAGCGAGGTAAGTGATGAGGACGATGATGCAGATGGTGACGGCACAAGTGTCGCTATGAGCCAAACGAGTTCTGTCATGCCGGGATTTAAAAAAGAGGAAGATTGAGAGACCGAAACCGACAGCTGGGTGTTGGGTCTGGGAAGTGTTTCAGTATCATTATCATCATTTTTACCAGCACTGCGAAAAGGCGTTATACGGGAATGCTGTTGTTACCACTACCTTTTTTCACACGATTTATCGATAGTTACTACCAAGTTTGGAATATCTCATTGTTGACATTGTTCGCTATTCAGTCTTGTTTTATAGTTTGCGATTTTCCTTGTTTGTTTCCCGTGAAGTTTGTCTCGAGAGATAAGTGTCGGTGTCATTTTCATTCCATTGGGATTCATACCCTTGCGAGTGGCTGTTTCAATCTATTGACTGCATGATTCTAGGTAGTGTCTAGGGGTGCCTAGGTACGTAGATGGGCGGTTCCAGGCTCATGATTTGTAAAGTAGTTAGTAATAGTTCTTATGGTAATACAGGGTTGCTATGGTGGACGCGATTGATGTCCTGACCAAGAGAAGTGGATCTTTCCAAGCTCCAAACTAGCAGCGTATCTGTGATTGGCCTGTGCTACCTATTGTTCCAATGGAGCAAGGTAGGTCATAATATTAGTGCACCACCATCAAGCGGGGATGGCAGTTGATAGTATGCGCCTTCTCACCCAAATGAAATTTCCAATCACTGTTCACACTCCATCAGTTGTTGTTCAACTTACGCTTGCATTCCCCAGCTAAACAGCGGTGAAGAAACCCAAAGTGCACCACACCATCTAACCTCCTCTCACCCCCCAGACTCATCCATCACACGGCCTGACAACTTTCACTCATATCCAGCTCTACATTAACAAAGTCATCCGAACACAACCCTAGACTCAAAAAGCCCGCCCACTCCCACGCTTCCGAGAACGATGTTGACCTCCATCCTCGGCCCAATCCTCGACCATCTGCGTCCACATCTAGACATACCCGACGACACTTTAGCAGCAGGATTATTGCTTCTGATCATCGCTGCTATTCTCCACCCTCGTCTCAAACGCCGGAAATCTAGGTTTCGAGACCGGTGGAGGAAAAAAATCGAACCGTTGGTGGACCTGTTGAAGGGGAAGAAAAAGCCGACTTCAACAAAAGAGCCTTGTGGTATTGCACCGGAATCTGTAGGGAAGAGTGGAGAGCCGGAAGGCGTTGGCGGACAAGTCCCAGAGAGTCATGAGAAGGCTTCGAGGGGGGAAAGATATTGTGGCAGGGCCCATAGGGAGCGAAGGTGCTGAGTTCTGGGGATAACTGCAAAGAAACTGAAGAGCAGGATGACAAAAGCGAATATGATGTGTGCATTAAATGATAATGAGTAGTAACATGGCAGCCGAAAAAATTGAGGATGATGAGGAATGTTGTATCGAGTAAATTGTCGAGAACGGTTATAATCCTCACTCAAGCTTGTAACTAGATGAGATAGGTAGATTACCATACATTAGAACAACCTAGGAAAACCGGCTAGGTAGATGGGCAGAGATACCAAGATTTTACCTGAGCATTCTTGGCCAGACTACCAGAGAGAGGAGTGATGAAACATGCGGGAAGGGTCTCGTGACCACGTGTATCCAGGCTCCAACTTGTCGCGTCGACCTCGCCTAGGTACACGACCAGCTTCTACGCGTCTCCATCTCCACACTCCCACCAACCTCCACCCGTCCGGTCTGCCATCACCATCCGCTATCTACAATGGCAGACAAATCTGCTACGGTCTATATTGTCGATGTCGGACGCACCATGGGCCAGCACCATTCCGGTCGGTCCCAGTCCGATCTTGACTTTGCCATGCAATACGTTTGGGACAAAATCACTACAACGGTGGGGCATTTTCACGAAGCTCTGGATCCGATGATGGAAGATGAAGCTCGGGGGTTAATGGCACAGCGATATCTAACGAGTTTGCGGAGGAGTAGATCTCAAACGGGAGGAAGACGGATACCGTGGGAGTGATTGGGTTCAGAACGGATTGTTGGTCAAATACAAACAATGATGGAGGGGGGTAGCTGATGCGGGAGTATAGATACCAACAATGCTCTCCAGGCGGATGATGCATATTCAAACATCTCGGTGTTCAAAGAACTCGGACAGTGAGTATCCGTCTCAGTTTTAGGAGCTCTGATGGTCTGTTGCTGAATGAAGAGACAGGTTCTTGATGCCTCATGTCCGCGAATGCACAGAACATCTTCAACCCAGCGAGACAAACAGAGGCGACGGTATACACGTCCATGTACCTTTTGACCCTTTACTGGACAAACCTAACTCTTGTTTCAGGAATCTCTGCACTCGTTGTCGGTATCCAGCTTATCAAAACATTCTGCCGGCACCTCAAATACCGTAAATCTATCTATCTCATTACTGACGGCCGCGGCAGTTTTGATACGGACGGTCTCGATCAAATTGTTGCACAGCTCAAATCTGAGACCATTTCTCTCACCATTTTGGGAGTCGATTTTGACGATGCCGAATACGGATTTAAGGAAGAAGATAAGCCGGCAAACAAGGCAAAAACTGAGGCGGTTCTCCATCAGCTCGCTGAGGACTGCAGTGGTGTATTCGCCACTATTGCGGAAGCAATTGACGAGCTCGTTCGCCCGAGAGTGAAGGAAGTTAGGCCAGTTGCGAGTTACAAGGGGACATTAACGCTGGGAGATCCAGAGAAGTTTGACACCGCCATGTCAATTGATATCGAAAGATATCCGAGAACTATGTTGGCAAAACCCGTTTCTGCGAGTAGGTATGTCGTTGGCCCGACGGAAGGCGGAGGGGTGGACGAGTCTATGCGGATCGATGGCCAGGGACTACAGGCGGTGAAGCAAGCAAGAGTATATCAAGTCCCAGACGAGAGCGCTCCAGGTGGCAAAAAAGACATTGATAAGGACGACATGGAGAAAGGGTATAAGTATGGGCGAACCATCGTACCTATCAGTAAGATCGATGAAAATGTGACGGTATATGAAACAAAACCGGGGATGGAGATTGTAGGGTTCACCGAAGCAAGGAAGGTATGTTCATCTCGATTCCCAACACGGTGTGATCTGAGACTGATAGATTTATAGTACAAACGCTTCTTCCATATGTCCAATACCAATGTAATCGTCCCGCAGAAATTAAACGACCAAGCCGCCATCGCACTATCATCCCTCATCCATACTCTCGCCGAATATGAGTCCTATGCCATCGTCCGCTTCGTCAAAAAGGCAAACGAAGCACCCGTGATGATAGCACTCGCACCCAACTTGGAACCCGACTTTGAGTGTTTGATTGACGTCCAGGTACGAAATTTCCTGTATTCCAAGATTCAACTAATCCGCTCTAGTTACCATTCATCGAGGACTTCCGCCCGTACAAGTTCCCACCACTTAACACCGTCCGTACCGTGACAGGTAAAACACTTTCAGAACATCGCTTCATCCCGACCGACGATATGAACGTTCTTATGTCTGCTTACGTCGACTCTATGGACCTTTCGGATCCTTCATCTGACGGAGACGACTTCATCACCACCGAGGACACCTTCTCCCCCATTCTTCACCGCGTCAATCAGATCATCCGGTACCGCGCCACCCATCCCGACTCGCCTCTGCCCCCTGTTCCAGATATCCTAATGAAATACTCCCACCCTCCACCTGAACTCATTGGAAAATCTCAACCCCACATCGACGCACTCATCAAAGCGTGTGATGTCAAGCGTGTTACCCCTGTACTGAAATCCCGACGTACTCGCGAGCAACCGAAACCCAAATCGGGACTCGATATTGATGAGCTCCTCGGTATCTCATCAGATCAGAAAGTGAGGATCAGGATATCTCTTTCCAACGCAGTCGCGGAATACAAACAAAAAATTTCGGCGGATGATGCGGATGAAGCTGTGATGAAGGAGGCGGCGAGCGAAATGTTCAATCATGCAAGGGAGCTTGTTAAAACAAGTATTGCGGATTTGAATTATGGAAGGGCAAGGAGTTTGTTGGCGGTTGTGAGGGAGGAGATGGGAGAGTTGGAGTATTATGGAGTGTGGAATGACGAGTTTAGGAAGTTGAAGAAAGATGTGCTGGGGAAGAAGTTGGATGGCGATAGATCGGATTGGTGGGAGGAGCTGAAGAGATTTGAGCTGGGATTGTTAGAAGGCCCCAGGGAGGCGGGCGGCGTTGATTGGACGGATGCAAAGCAGGTAAGTGATGTGACCAGGAGTTCTCCCAAGTCGCTTTGCTAATTTTGTTGTAATAGTTTTGGAACCCGTAATTATGCCCGAGTTTTTTGGAGCTTCATAGAAATGGGTTATTCATCCAGGGGTAACTCGATATTCTATCTTAGTAGCTTAAACTATCCATCTTACATGCCTTCAAAAACCGTGTGTTTTTTGGTATCATCTAAATCCTCTCCAGTGCTCCCCCTTTCGCAACGTCCTAATCCTGTCTTGCCCTCCACCCCCTCTCCACTGCTCGAATCTACTTCCGCCGGCTCTCAACCGCCTCCCTCAACTTTGCAATGACATCCTTGGGGTCCTTAGCACCGAACACTGCTGTCCCAGCAACAATCACATTCGCGCCAGCCTCAGCAGCAACATCAATGGTTCCCAATCCCAGTCCACCGTCAACCTCAATATCCATATCCGGATACCTCTCACGCAGTTCCTTCACCTTTGGCATGCAGCGCTCTTGGAACTTTTGGCCTCCGAAGCCTGGCTCAACAGTCATGACGAGAAGCATCTGGAATAACAATCTACTTTAGCGATTTCTTCTGTAACATGGTAAAACTTGAACTTACATCAGGCCTATCCTCCTCTTTGACGCCATCGAGAAGAGGGAAGAGCACATCGGCAGGAGTGTCAGGTTTGATACCAACACCCGCCTTCATGCCCTTGGAGTGAATCAACTTGATAAGTTCACTGCTCGGAGTATGGGGTGCTTGAGAAGCCTCAGCAGCTTCATAGTGAAAGCAGTAGAGATCACATCCAGCCTTCTTAAAGTCATCGAGCCATTTTTGCGGCTAAATTCCGGAATCCAGTCAGCCCGACAATCCCATCAAAGCTCCACAGGGAAGAAAACCCGACCTCAGCAACCATCATGTGACAATCAAACACACCCTTCGACCAGTCCTCCGCGCGGTCGACGGAGCCACGGATGCAAGTAACAACAGGGGCGCCAATGGTAATGTTCGGCACAAAGTGGCCGTCCATGATGTCGACGTGTAGCCAGTCAGCGCCGGCCTCATTCACAATGCGGGAACATTCGTGGGAGAGGTTGCCGAAGTCGGAGGCGAGGATTGAGGGGGCGATGATGGCGCGCGGAGACATTGTGATTGTTGTTATCGTGGAGGGTGAGGATGTGGGTTGAGAAGAATAGGTGAGGGTGTGGTTGCGGAGTGGTGAGGTGATTTTGGCGGGGTGAGGACATGAAAATATGGAGCGTCATTGTGCAGAAGACCCCTCCAACGAACACCCCGCATTGGAAAGTCAGGACCCAGGGCTCGAATAACCACTGGCGTGATGGAATATTCTTCGTTGCCAGCCATGTGACGATGTTCCAGCACTGGAAAAGGCCTTCAGACAGAAAGTTATTGCGGACACAGAGAAAGACCATGTATACAACCCCCAGAATGATACAAGAAGTAGTGGGCTAGGTAGTGTGGGCTTACTGAATCGTCCCCGAAATAAAAGCAAGAAATTTAGACAGCAGAATGAGGCGAACAGGCATGGTTTGAAAGCCGAATGAGGATCCCATAGGTCGGTAGGATGTTTGACACAATCACGTGATATCGCGATCAAATACAGTATGGTAGGCAGCAGCCAACGGCAGCGCGTCGCGTCAACCTTTAATCACGGGGCAGTACAAATAAGCTCCTAACACCTCTCTACAATCTTCCATACGCACAACCCACGATTTCTTACCCCCAGCCCTTCAACATGCCGCCAAAGCGAAAACCCACCTCCTCCGGTAGGCCTGCGAAACGCACACGCCGCACCAAAGAGCTTCCAGCTCTCATCAAGCAATCATCCAAACTCCAGCTTGATCTCTCCAATCCGAGCGACCCCATTGCCAAGCTCGATGACCTCTGTCTGGATCTTATCTTTCAACATCTAAACCTGAAAGATCTCATCGTTGTGTCTGCGGTCTCAAAGCTATGGAGTATACGGTCCATGAATTGGATCATGTCACGAACTGAGCGTTTAAAGAAGCTAGGATTGAGCGTGCCGGCGGAGATCGGCATGGAGCAGGATCTTTCAAAGCGCTGTGTTATGTGGAGGCGATGTGGTATGTTTTTATCAATGGTGAATAGGAGAGCTTTTGAAAGAGTTCTAATTTGACGGCAATTAGCTTCGGGACATGTGCTGCGAGAGCTTGCAAGACCTCTGAAAGCGATCAAGGTGAAAAACATTCCCTGGGGAATTTTCGATATCTCAGGGCCATATATCGCATGGGTGGAATTAGGGATGGACAAGTACAAGTACAAGTGGGCAGAGGCTTATTTCGAAGGTATGAACGAATACATTCTATCACACAGGAGAGACATCTCTAACATCTTTAGACGGAGACTTATATCAGCATAAATTGGAGAATGCCTGGATTTACCTTCAGCGTCCTGTTGACCCAGAAAACCTCGACGCCCCGGCACCAAAACCTGAAGGGATACGTCTTCAAAGCATTTTCACCAAAAAGGTCAGAAACGGACGAAACGGGAACTACACTCCATTGTCGTTGAAAATCTGGATGAGCAAGGACAGGTTAAAGGTCATTGGCGCTTTGGATGCGTATGTCAAAGAAAAGCCCTCCGGGTCTTACATGGATGGTAGAGGCCTTGTAACAGAGTACACCACCGTGTTCATTGATCTTTTAACTTTCAAGGTGTTATGGAAGCTCGAACATGGCCATAAGGCCAGCACAGAGACGACAATCTACAACGATTCCCATTATTCGGCGGTTTCTTCAAGCGGTCGCTACGCTATACTCCGAAGAGGCAAGCATAAACCAAAACCTCATACTGGAAACCATGGTGAAACCCCTGTTTATGATACATCCAAACTTTTTGTTAACCCTAATTTTTGATGAAGATAGCGACATCAGTGTTTACAACATCCTTACCGGCGAACTCCTCTTCAAAAACGACCTCGTTCTGAGTGCGATGAACGCTGGTTGGGCTCATAACACCTTCTTACCGAACCATTCAGCCCGTAATATTTACATACATCCCCGCCATGACATCGTCTTCTTCCGAAACCACCTAGATAAGGACACCACCGACTACTATGCCATCACACCCACCGGTCAACATCGACTCCCCACCCTACCACTTATGAAATTCACTCCAAACATCAAATCGACAGCAACTCCCGTAGTAGATACTGATGGCCAAATTCGCCGTTGCTGTCTCCGTCTCCTCTCTTTCGATTCGACTGTATCCATGAATTCCCCCGATACCTTCCATATCTGCGATGGTCGCAGTAGTGTCGAGAATTATAACCAGTTTTTGTGCTTCCAGTTTTGGTTCACATACCAACTTCCTGACAATCCGACATCGGCAACGGCAGATGACTGGGCCCATGTTAAACTCATCCAGATCCGGGCTTATAATTTACCAAAATCCCTTACAATATCCGGACAGTTTGCGGTAAGTGTTAACCCGGAACTTAATCAGTCTTTTGGGTGCACTGGTGGGTATCATACTAGTCTTCCGTTATGCATCTACTCGTGGGGTCAGGGTATAGATAACGGAGGGTGCCCCTGGAGTGTTGACGACTCTACTGAGCGAAGTGAGGACAAGAAGGTAGCTGTTGACTGCTGGGGGTTAAAGAATGGGGATGGAGTGACCATCACAACGCGAGGGGCGCCGAAGAAGAAGAAGGGCAAGGCAGAGGGAGGAAATGGGGCACATCTGACAGAGAGGAGGAAGTTGAATGTGGTTCGAGGCTTTGGCGATTTATTGGCGGGGGAACTAGGAAGGGAGTCGGCCGCTTTGTGGGAGCACGAGTCAAACTCGATGTTGGCGATGTTTTTCTAAGGAAGCTGTTGGAGGTATACTAGTACATACGAGGATTTTAGTGGACACGGTAAGGTCGGGGTTGCCTGCGCCTGTGGCGAAAGTTTGGCTGAAGGGCGGGTAGTCTTATTTAATGTATTTTGTTTTATTGGTAGTTTGATGGCAAATACACAGACACAGAAAATGGTGTCTTTGTATCTAGGTATCCAGCTTATACGGGTGTCATGGGCTGAAACACGGAGGTGCACCAAACGTCATTTCCAAGCCGTAGCTGTGTATTACCAAGGTCATAGATGAAAAATAAACGGCTGCCCTGCCTTCAGAAGTTCTCATTTTACTGTAGCGATCCTAGTGCTCGCTACAGTATCCCGCAAAAGCTTCCGCCTTCAGAAGCCATCAATGTCAGTCACATCAAACTTTTCATGTTATGGGTTAACACGAAAGGCCTACCAATTGTATCTGTGGCTGTACAATCCCATGAAAAGGAGAATTATGTATGTCATTACATGGCAAGGGATGCCGAGGATCTAAACATCCATGAATTTAAAAAGCCCAAACTTTCTTCTCTCTCTCTCTCTGGCCTCTTAATGTCCTTCCACTCGTCCCCAAGGAAAACTCCTATTGTTTTCTAAAGGACCCGCTACCTCCGCTGCTTCCCTCATCGATAATCCCTCCAGCTTTCAACGCTCCGCCGGTTCCTCATGCGCAAACCCTGGTCCTCTCAAATGCCACCACCAAGATTAAAGTTCACGTTCGGCAGCAAGAACATTCACATTCCCAGTTGTTACTTTGCAGCGGCACCAGGAGCTCCTATGAACAAGACGGCCACCACCACCACCGCTGCCCCGCTACAATTATCCATCATCAGGAGGGGAAACAGGAGGATTTGGGCAATGGGATGATGCGTGGAAACGGAAAATTGAAGCCCTGGTATCCGACTACCATGGTCCGCCGGATATTCCGGCGTTTATAATGATGGTGGTGGTGATGATGGAGGGTGATTACCATGGTGGTGGCAGTGGTGGGGATGTGGGGAGTAATGGGTTGGGGAAGAAGAGTGAGAAGGGAGAGGGAGGGGGGATGGTTTGGGATTGTTGATGGCTGAGGAAGAGGGGAAAGAAGTGAAGGGAGGCGTTAAAATTCCCGCTGGGGCTTGGGAGAATACGTTCGGTCCGTATGAGGGCTCTTCTGGGTGATTCTAAGTGGGCGAGAATAATGGGTCTTATCATGACAAGATTGAGATAAACATACATGTAATACTAAAACTTTGATAGGCTGTTTGTGTTGGAGGTCGGACATTGTGGAGCTAGATAGTGGACGGTACCAAGATAGGTAAACATACCCCGATCACATCAACATTGGGAATTGGTTGTCTGGCGACTTGATGATACAGACATGCTCATTGAGTTGATATACATTCTTCTACGCAGTGAAGTATGAAATAAAACAACATTGTACCCTCCTCGTTCTCTCAGCCCCAAATACACCCTACTTCTTCCCCATCTCCCTTTCCCTCATCATCTGCCTCGCCATCCTACTACCGCCCAACTTCGGTCCCTTGGGTCTCTTCTCCTCACCCTTCTTCTTCTGCGCACTCTGACTCCCAGCCCCATCACCCCTCCTCCTTCGTTTACTCAACATAGCATCCACAAACTCCTTCCTAAACTTCTCGGCGATCCTATCGTCCGCAGCCATATCGGCATCTTCGCCATTTTGATTTAAGTCCCATGGATCTGATTGCTCGACCGTCGAGTTCGGGTGTGCGGTGCTGTACTCCGCGAGAACCTGCTCGACAAGAAGATCTCGTTCGGTATCAGCGAGCGTGCGTTTTAGTTTCTTTTGGCGGGCCCGGTTGGATGGTTGTGGGGAAGTTGTGGAGAGAGTTGCAGCGGTTATTGGTGGCGAAGGGGCGATCAAAGTGAGAGGGTGCGGGGTCCGATCTTGGGATGGGGTTGAGGTAGCGGCGGTAGATGCGGTGGCGGCAGCGGCAGCGGCTGAGGAGGAGAGGTTTGTGGATGTGGTTGAGGAGAGGGCGGCAGTTGTGCGGAGGATGTTGCGTCGTCGAGCGTCTTCGCCGAGGTCGACTTCGTGGAGCTTTCCGAGTGTTGCGCCACGGGATTCGGAGTTTTGGGGGTACGTACTGCGGGATGAAGGCGACGGAGGGGATGATTGAGTTGTCGACGCTGATATGGGCTTGGAATCAGATTGTTGGGGTGGTTGTTGCTGTGGTTGTGACGGTGGTGGACGAGGTGTGACAGATGACGAACTCATCCGACTCTCGATATATGCCATCATGTGTTTGTCCACGTCCAAAATCTGGCCCGTCTGGTGCGTAAACCTATTTATCACCGCTTGCACATCGGAATCTGCTGATGACGCGAGCGCGTTTGCGCCGGTACCTGCATCAGGGTTGCTGGTTGAGGTTGAGCCCTCCGTATGTGAGCCGTTGGCTTGTGATGAGACCTCGAGACCAAAGCGCCGTACTGGACGGCGTATTGCCGCTGGTTTAACGGGCGGTGGTGATGGTGGAGAATCTTCGAGGGAGGCGGCGAAGGTTGTGGGAGCTGTTTCGGACGTGGTCGTGTTGGTACTTGTCGCAGGTGGCGATTCTGAGCGCTCTCGCCGGCGGAAGATTTTGCGGCGTTTGGACATAAATATAGGGATAGACGGGGTATCTGTGGTGTGAGGTGAGGCAGCGGTGGTCGACATTGGTGTTGTGGAGGAGAGCTAGTAGATTGGATGAGAATGGGAGTGGTGAGCCGGAGGTGAGGTGAGGTCGAGAGCTTATGCTTGGCATGTTCGCGATTGGCTTGGAGATTAGATGAGATAAGATAATGCATCATGACAGCGATCACCAGCCTACAACAAAGCGCCAACCAGGGTATCCAGTGTTCATGAGATATTCGTCATGTAAAATTATTGAAACCTTAAATACTAATATCTTACACAGGAATAGGTGCTGCCGGATTCTCTTTGGCAGCTTCTAACACACCGTTCTCTACCTTTTCTAGCCCTTCACTTACCAGGGCTGTATTGGGAGGAACTGGTATATCCTGATCCCCATTAGCAGCACCAGTAGGCTCACTATCTACGTTCATAATAATATCACCTCCTCCACTACCATGATCTCCAGTCTCGCTCTTTTTCTCCGCAGTTTTCTTCTTAATCCCACATGCATTACAGAGCGTAACCTCCAACCCATTTATCAAAGCCTTCCGCCAAAGTGATGTGTGTGAAGTATCACAGAGATAACAATTCTTCGTCGGATCGGCTATTCTGCCTTTTCGTGATCGGGGGGGTCGGGTATATGGCGGTGATGCAAGAGACCATGATGCTGACGGCGTTGTTGAATCCGACGGGGACGACGTAGATAAAGATCCACCCACAAACATGGTCGTAGTAGCGACACCAGGATTCATGGAGACAGAAACAATACAATTGCTTTCAGCAGCATCCTGCTCGCACCATAACCGGGTGGTAAGCCTTTTATCTCACCGCACTCTCATCCCCAGCCCTAAAACTCCTTATCCTCCAGCTAAGCCGGAGTAGCATTGGGTGTAGAAGTAGATGTCAATACCTTCTTAACCGGTCGACTCTTTGGTACCGTTGATGATGTCGGTGTATTTTCTTTTTCTTTCAGCGTGCGGCGTGATTTCGCCGGGGGTAGTTCGAGTTGAAGATGCGGCACAACTGGGCCAGTTGGGATCGGTTCACCTTCTTCGCGGCGGAGACGGTAGACGAGGAAGGTGTCGTCAGCACGTTTCATGGTGCTCATGATCTGTGTCATATGGGCCCGTGTTGTATCCTGGTCTGCCACAACTCGATGTAGCGTCTCGATAATCTTAGGAGCTTGAGCTTCAATGACGATGGTTATGGGTTGATAGAACGATTCCTCGCCAATCTTACGGGTAGCTATGAAAGATGCCCGGACAGCATGTCCGCGGTTTAGGTATTCAAGAATTGTGTATTTGGGGAAGAGAAATCGATCACCCTGACTGTATGGATCCAAAAACTCAAAAATGATGCCAATTGTTTCATGCTTGGGTGTTTGAGGATATGATCGCGGTTTGGGCTGAGGTGGGGGCGCGGGAGTGTGATACTGCTGAGGCCTTATGTGGGGCTGTTGAGGGTAGTGTTGGTATGGAGTACCTTGCGGGTGCGTTATCATTGGACCCGGCTGTTGTGGCACCAGCTGGCCAGGCGGTCGTTGTATTGGCGTTCCAGATGGTGGCCCTTGCGGTTGTGGAGGACGAGCTCCAGGCTTTGAAAGACCCGCTTCAGCAGTGAGGATATCAATGTGGCGTTGAAATTCTTGGAGTTGGTCTCTTGTTGCTTTTCCAGACGCCACTATTCTCATGAGTTGTTTAAGGTCACCATCGGTAGCAGCTCGCATAGCCAACAATTGTATTACAGGATCTGTCTGAGGCTGGGCAGGTGATGGTTGCGGAGTCTGTAGGGTAGGTGGACGAGGTGGGGCCCCAAGAGGTTGTTGTATCGGTGTAGCAACGGGTGCTGGGGTTTGTGGTTGAGGTGCTACTGGCTGTAATGGAGCCTGCGGGGGAGCTTGTGGTGGGTTAGGAGGTGGAGGAGGATGCACCGGGGGCCGTATTTGCGGGTGTGGGACAGGTGATGATGCCGTATGTTGAGGAGCTGCCTGAGGAGTAGGCACAGGAGTTCGAGGAGTGGTGGGAGGTTGAAGCTGAGCAGAAGGTGCCTGTGGTTGTTGTATTTGGTGTACTGATTGTGGTATTGGTTGTGGCACGGGTTGCAGTATCGGTTGCTGTACAGGCTGTTGAACCGAAGGCCTTTGGACTGGTGTCATTGGTATTGGTTGTTGAGTCGGCGCCACGGGAGCCGGCGTGGGAGTCTGTGGTGGTTGTGGAGTTGGAGGGGGCTTTATTGGCTGGACGACCGAAAACATTCTCAAGTCGAACCGATGTGGCATACAAGTCATGACAGCTGGGCCCAGTCGCACCATCGTTTCCTTATTAGGGTTCTTCTCGATGAGTGCCGGGTCCAGCTTGCGAGACTTCCGCTGTTTGATCCAGAACTTTTCGAAGATGTCGCCATCCGCCCAGAAGCGTTGTGAACGCGCCAGAGACTCGGAAAGAACTTTGCTAGGAGCCGGTGAGCTTTGCAACATTACGCGTATGAACAGGGGCCAAACCTCTCAGCTACCGACTTGAAGTCCTTTAGCTGGAGATCCTCAGGTTGGCGCTCGGGGAGCACCGGGAGTGGTTCATCTCGCGAGATGGAAGTGGGGATGTGGGAGAACGGCGACGGAGGGCGGGGAGGTTCAGATGTAGGGGCTGGCGTAGAAACGGACGATTGTCTTTTTGTGGTGGAGGAACGCCGGTCGGAGGTGGAAACGGTTGGTCGTTTGCGCTTCTCGACCATGGTCCCACGAGCGGGGAGAGGAATCCAGTGTAGAGCAAGCGACGCAGCGAGGATGGAGAAAAATTTCGAGGGGGTGGGCGATTGATAGAGGAACGGGGTTGTCGGCGCCGGGGGGGTGATGATTGGGAGTCGGTGGAAGGCGGCGGTGGCAGCGGTGGCAGTGAGCGGAGGTGGTGATGGTGGTTTGGAAGGAGGTGATGAGCGGAGATCCATGAAATGGCACCAAGCGAGCGAGACACACAAGTTCCCCCATTCGCGTCACTGGCTTCACGCGTCAACCTCCGCAGCCCTCAACAGCACTCTCCTTCCCCGCCCCGCCGCCAACCCTTGACCCCGCCCACCCCCTCGCTCCTCCGCAATGCGCCTTCGCCTCACAATTGAGGCCGTTGGGTCCCCTCCAGTCAAAATCCTCTGGCCCGTCGTCTTCCCACCAACATACCCTAAAAGCGACAACTTTCTCGTCTCCGATCTTCTCATCCAGCTCAACAAGGTCTTCTCGCTCGAGCGCCGCTTCAATGGCACTAAACATACGCTTGATATGTATGCGGTGGAAGTGAAAGGATATGAGTGCCTGCACTTCCACCCATTGGAGCAAGTGTTTACTGACGAGTGTTCTGTTCTGTAAGTTGAAGCCAGGCCGCTCATAACATCGCTGACAATTCCAGCATTCGACCACGCACGGCAATCGAATTGAGATCCGAGAGGGTTACCAAGACCAAAACTGTACCCTATATCGATCGTGTTAGATTTGGAAGCCCTTTAAGAGACACACCCGACAAGTCCACTGCCGCCAAGAGCCGGCGAAAGGAAATGGTCCCTGCCAAAAAGCGTCGTCGGAAGGACCTCAAAGGCACTTCTACAGTAATTTCAGATGATGTGGAAATTTCTGGCAATGCTGTGAGGAAATCGAAGTCCAGATCGCGACAATATGAAATCTCTGGCGCAGATCTATCATCATCACAGCTCGTTCGATACGATCCTGAGGTAGCTAAATCGAAAAAAAAAAGAGAGAAATCAAGTAAACGGAAAAGATCACCGTCCCCAAGACCACGAAACAATGAGGAAGAGAGTTTTATTGGAATATATGAATCTCTCTTGAACAATCCAGACCCTGACGAAAATCTCCCTATCGATGAACCAGTTCGGCCAGCTCCGCCATCAGATTCGTCATCCTCCTCTTCATCTGCCTCTTCCTCTTTGTCCTCATCTTCATCTTCATCCTCGGAATCATCATCCGAATCCGAATCATCAGACTCTAAATCAAAGCCTGAAGAGCTCCCTTCCCGCAAATCGCCCAAGTTTACAAAACCTACTAAAAATACCTCTGCAGCGGCAACTGGCTCGCCTCGTCGAGCAACAGCACCTGGTACCCTCCCCGGACAGGCCAGCATTGCCACACAGCGCCGGCAAGAACGCAAGAAATACTCCCGCAAACTCAAATCTCTCCAAAATGAGGGAATACTAGGCGATGACATAGGCGCTGGTGATCTTCGTCACATTCTTGCCCAATGGGATGTCGATATCAATACACCAAACCAGGTTCTTCGAAAGTATGCCGAGGAGGACCCAGAGGTTATCACCCGCGTTCGTTTAGAGCAACAGTATGAGAAGGCAGCAGAGGAGGCTGAGGCGGCTACAACTGGATCACAGCCGCAGCCATCGAAAAGCGCGAAGAAAGCGTTCAGGAAAGCGAAAGCAAATGGGGTTATTCCCGAGAATTGGGACATTTACCAGTTCATGGCACAGCGGAATCAACATGCAACGAAGAAAGCGCACTTCGCGAAAGATGCCACAAGCCAGGAACAGAATATGGAGGATGAGTGGAATGGAGAGGGCGATCAGGATTCAATGACACTTCAGGAGCCGAACGGGCAATATGATCAGCCGTCCAAGCGGCTATACAGTTTCGGAAGAAGGAGGGATACAGACAATGATGAGTCTCGCGGAGAAGAATTGTTTGAAGATTTTGATGAGAATTATGAGGATCCAGATGCTTGGAAGTCCAAAATCACACTCGAGGCGGTGGAGTGTGAGTTGGAAGGCGTATCTCTCCCAACCCCAGGATTTCCGTTCAATCAGGATCAGCTCCAACAGAAGAAGAATACTCGGCGGAAAAACAAGAAGAAGCAGCCACACGCACAAAAAAACAGAGACGTAGACATGGAAGATCATTATTACGCTGACATTGATGTCACTCTTGATTATGGCTATGAGCCATCCTTCACTCCCGCTGATACCACCGCTAGCGCTAAGAAGGATGACAGAAGTACTGCCGATGAAGAGAGCTCTGAATTCACCCTGCCTTCTGATCCATCGTCCCTTCCACCTCTCACTGTTCCGGTCAAGATTGGCACCATCATTCACTTCAGCATTCTAATATGCGATCAAACCACCAATTGGGCACCCAAGACCTCCTCAAACCGCATGGCGAAAATCGTTGGCGTTGAGGGTAACATCGATGAGAATCCCACCTTGATCTGCGTCATTCCTGCGAGAGATCGTCTTCAAAGGGAATATGATCCAGAAACAGGAGAAAGGATATTTGGCAAATTTGAGATGCCCGGTGATGATGAGGACGAGGATGATGATGGTATTCGGGACTGGGGATTCACAGAGTTGATAGACCCGAGGATTGTCAGCGCACCGAAAGAAGAGGGGAAGGGAGAAGGTGGGGGCGGTGGGACAGAGGGACAAGACGACGACCGGGACGCGGGAGATGGGGGAGATAAGGAGGACTCACCAGAATCAGAGTCGGATTCCTCAGACTCTAGTTCGAGTTCGGGCTCAAGTTCGGGCTCTGACGACTCTGACGATGAAGATGAATCCAGTTCAAAGTCCAATTCTCCCCAACCAGGAACCAAGGAGGCAGACAAACCCGCCGAGGCCGCCTCAACTACTCTGCCCTCTGACTCCACCACCACTGCACCCGACAATTCCGCCACGCTTCCCAGTTCGGCAGACCTCTCCGCCAGCAATCTCAATGTCCTTGCGACCCCGCCTCGCTTTAAAAACACCATCCTCCCCACTACTTCATTTGAGTGCCAGCTGTCATCATCCCGTCAAGATGCAGATGACACAACAATAACCGACATATCGCCTTGTCGGAAGCCTCATTCGCAGCCAGAATGGTCAAGTTGGGGTGAGAAAACATCGCAATCCGAGTTTCAAACACAATCCCAAGAACGTCCACGATCACTATCTCGTTCCCCGGCTCCGGAAAATGAGAATGAGCGGTTCCCTTCACCGGCTCCTTATATCCCGGGGGCATCTTTTGTGTCAGATACGACACAGATGGATTCGACATTACAGGAACAAGGGAGTGACCCATCACAAACTACATCACAACCTCCCCGAAGGACGACGCCTCAAGCGAAGGCGACAGAAAACTCATATCCATCTACACCTGGGTACCCACCATTACCCACAATACCACCAACACCAGTAGCAGAGTCATCACAGAAGAAAACCTCCCCACCTAAACCCTCATCGTTATCAACTACCACCAAAGCTTCACCTCCATCCAAAGTCTCCGCGCCACCCTCAGCCCCAGTAATCCCATCCATGTTGCCCCGTCCACCACCTTCACCCACTTCCTTCACTGAAAAATCAAACCTCTTTCCTCCTGCCTCCACCTCATCCGAACCTCCCACTGAACCCACCCAACCCACCCAACCCTCCGCCACTAAAATCCCCGACACCCCATCCGATTCCGACTCGGACTCGGACTCCTTCCCCTCCCTCGACCGTCTCATCGCACAATCCCAGCAAATCAAAAACGAGCCCGTTTCCGACGACGAGGGCGACGACAATGACGCTCTAACCAAATCCAACACCGCCGTCAACTCCAACTCCGGGACGGGACTAGGTATGAAGCTCCCAGAGTTCGATTTCTCGCCACTGAATCTCGCCCTGTCGAGACACACGGCGAGCCAGTGGAATGGTAGCGAGAGCCCGAGCCAGCCTGAGCGGCAGATATTACGGGAAATGGGGATTGGGGGCGGAAATGGAAGTCGAGGTGCTCGCCGTAATAGTGGCGGTGGTCATGGTTGGAATGGGAAAACTGCTACCACCCATGATACGAACCTGTTTCCATCTACTGCACCGCCGACTACATCATCATCAGCAACAACACTACCGCCATCAACACCCCAACAACAGAAAACCCCCGCCTCTTCTACTACAGAAAACGGCAAACCGGAAACACCGGCGTTCTCATCAACCAACTACTTCTCGCGGCGGGCATCCAGCGCCATTCCCTGTGCCGTTGGGGGTGTGGATGGGGGTGTAAAAAAGAAACGGATTTCTCTGGGCGCGAATCGGGTTAGGACTACGGTGGGTGGGGTGGTGGATGTTGCGGGTAGAAGGAGGAGTGGCGTTAATGAGGAAGCGGAAGCTGGGAAGGGGAGGGAGAGTTTGAGTACCAAGAGTGTGAGGGAGGTCGTGGTGATTGATTTGTTGGATTCTGATTAGGGGATGATGGGGGAAGGGGCGGGGAGGGGGAATGGATATGGGACTGGACATGACATAATGGGTTTGGCGCAGGTTATCAGTAACCATGTATTTTTGCTTGTTTCGTTTTCCAATTTTCTGTTCTTGGTCACACTTAGAATTCACGTTCATCTCAACCACCAACGTTACTGTGCATTCCGCCAATGTTTTTTTCCAGTCCCAAGAATCACATCACACAATCACATTGATGTAATAATAATAATAATAATAAATGCCCAGCCAGTTGAATGCCGGATCCCTCACCCTACTTCCTTTGCAACTCCAAAAAAAAAAAAAAAAAAAACAAGCAACGCAAATACATGAACCCTTAACCAAAAAAAAAAAAAAGAAAGCTAATCCAACAAGAAACTCCCAAAAACTCATTTCCCGAATTCTAGTAACACACGCACACAGAGACGTGTCCCAAAAAAAAGACATCCACAGAAAAGATGACAAACAATCCAGCTGATAAAAACGACTATGATGATAAATGATACACTCGTATATATGGTATGGTGGTTGGTTGGTTGATGGCGGAAGAGATCGATCGATAATACTTTTTTGTCCCCTTAATTCGTTTTTGCTGTTTTTTTTTTTTCGTTGGGTGCTCGTACGTTGAATACGGACTGAACTTATCAATGACTCGGTGTAATCCCCCAGTTGAGGATGAGGCGACGAGGAGGATTAGTACAAGATTCTCGTCAAAACCCGAGCTATTTAAAATCGTCAGCCATCTATCCCCAACCCCCATGGAAAAGGAAAAACATACCACTCAAACTCTCCAGGCTCTCATAAAGCACTTTGATATCCTTGGGGCTACAATCACTGATATCGGCCATGAGGTAGGCAACATCACCTCTGGAGTCGGACATCTGTTTATCGACGTTGTGGTCACCTAGAATCTCGTTGACCTGGCGCAACACACCGGGGCGATTGCTATGGATGAAGATAACGCGGGCATGGTTATCTTCCTCGGAGGTAAGCGAGCGGAGAGAAACTTCGGGCATGTTGACAGCGCCGACAGTGTTGCCTTCGTTGATATACCTGACGAGGGCTTCACCGACCTCGATACCGATTGCGGATTGCGCTTCTTCAGTGCTACCGCCGATGTGGGGGGTGAGGATTAAGTTCTTGAGGGTACGGAGATCGTCGCCCCAGATGTTGAGGGTGCTGTTGAAGTAGTCGCCGTTGGCGGCGGGCTCGCTGGGGTAGACGTCGAGGGCAGCACCGGCGATACGGCCTTCACGGCTGGCGGCGATGAGCGCGGAGATGTCAACGACTGTTCCACGGCTGGCGTTGATCAGGTAGGCACCCTTCTTCATTTGGTCGAGCTGCTCCTTTCCAATCATGTTCTTGGTTTCCGGGAGCTCTGGGACGTGGAGGGTGACAAAATCGGCTTGGTTGAGAACGTCTTTGAGGGTTGGGAGCTGCTTTGCGGTACCAAGTGCCATGATGGGGACAACATCGTAGTAGATGACGTTCATGCCCATGGCTTCGGCGAGGACGGAGAGCTGTGAACCAATGTGGCCGTAGCCAACAATACCTGTTGTTTCATGTCAGAAAGATGTTCTGAGACTGGAGAAAAAGATATTCCACACCCAATGTCTTTCCACGAATCTCCCAGCACCTCGCGCTGACCTTGTTCCAGGTACCCTTGTGCATCTCATTGCTCCGGTCTCCCAATTGACGAGCCAACATGATGATTTCGCCAATCACCAACTCCGCAACCGACCGCGAATTTGCGTACGGAGAGTTGAAAACCGTAATACCATGCTTCGCGGCATAATCGAGATCGACCTGGTTGGTCCCGATACAGAAGCACCCGATGACAATAAGGTTCTTGGCCTCCTTGAGGACATTTGCGGAGAGCCTGGTCTTGGAGCGGATCCCAATGGCATGGACATCACTATAGTAATCATTCTCCCGTGTCAGTTACACCATGAGCTGAAATTGGAAAAGACGGCGATGACTCCCTCTCCCCATCGTCCGTAAATCACGCAGCAGGGATATGATTCGTCCCATCCCGGTGGGGTAAAAATTTGGATCTTGTGCATGCAGGTTGCCCCGCGGAGGGGTCTCGTCTTATTGGAGTATTCCCTGCCGCCCAAACCGGATGCCTGAGCAATTTCTCCAGGCACTGGGTCACCCCCGGAGGATTGAGGGGAAGTGAGGGGAAGTGAAGTAAAGTGAAAAAAAGTACACACCGAATCTTCTCAATAAGCTCCTCCTCAGGAAGAGAAGCCTTGTGGAACTCGACCTGGTAGCCCTGCTTCTTCAGAATATCCACGGCCGTCTGGTTCACATTCTCCAAAAGCAAAATCCGGACGTCCTCGGTGTTGAAAGGCTTGAGATGCTTCGACGACTGGCCAGCATTCTGATACCTCGCTGCGAACGGGGAAGTAGAGAAGTTGGAAGTTGGGCTAGCCGAGAGGCTGACTCTGTGTGCGGCACCGTCGATTTCTTGCGCGGACGACATATTGAAGCTTTTGGAAGTGTGAGCTTGTGGGTGATGTTGGTGTTGTTGCTTCGAGGACAGCCGGGACGAGACGGGCAGGGAGGAGGAAGAAGAAGCAGAAGAGTGCTGAACGTTCTTGTTCTCGGAGAGGATGAGGTTGGTGGAAGAAGGAATAGAAGAAGAGGCGGGAGGTGAAAAGCCACGGACGAGGCGCAGATTGCTTGAATTCGGGGATGGCGTGCTTGGGGAATTCTTCTTCTGTGTTGCGTCACACTTGCCCGTGTGAGTTGACGCCCGCCCACTGCACTTCTCCGACGACCCGCTTCCGAAGAACGACGACAACATCTTGTTGATCGAATTGGATTGTTTCGAAAGGAGGAGTTGCTCACCAACTGACTTGTTACTTTTCTATGAGCCGGCCCAGCATTCTTATACATCGGCCGGAATCATACTTGCATCTCCACGAAGCACTCGCCGACCCGTCCTCCAGCTTATTTTACGACATGCGTATACGTACACAAAAGAACCAACACCCCACGCCATCCCAGCGTGCGGGGAAGAAATGGTCATCATATTATCTGGACGGCAGTTGTCTATGTACTCTGAAGCAGCTCCTCACAGTGTCTCCCTCGTACTGTAAACGTTGTGATTCTTCACCTCCCAACATCAATCTCGACCATTTCCAATCTTCAATTACAATCCCAACAAACCCAAAAGGTCCTCACCGCCATCCCTCCACCTTCCAACCTTCCCAAGTACCTCCTCATCTCCCGTTGTTAAACTTCCACATCACCTCGTGTCCATCTCTCCCATATCCTGGTCATCATCACTTCCCCATCGCCAACACCTGCACCCCACGTCTTGGATCCCATATCGTTCTGTAGTAAGATAAGACACTCACGTACGTACTCCACAACGTTGTTGTAGATCCTGAGCTGTCAAGCTGTCAAGATGCGGTCACCCGGGCCGCTTTCATCCAAACAACTGTGATCACTTTGTTATAGAATGTCATACAGGTACCACAACATACCATGCGAACTGGAGCCATCAATGTCAATATCTGTATCTCCCCGGGTACCCACCGACCCTGGTGGCCGGTTTCCATCTCATGGAGGAATGGTAACTTCAAGTTCAACAAAGCTCGTTGAACTGCCCTTTACCAATCACCCTGAACCTTGAACTACAAATCATGGATGGTATGGATCGGAGAGGTTCTTTGATCTGAATCCTTAAAGATCCTAACAACATCTCAAGTTCATGCAGGTTTCTCTGCATTCGTCTCCTGGTTGCGTGCGTGCATCCGCGTACAACATGGATGATGATCGATCATAAAACAACACGGCAGTTTGCTGTTTTGTGGTGACGACAAAGATGATGATGAAATGAGAATTGTAATAACAAAGGCGGAAAGGTGATAAGTATGAACGCCGACTAACTACGTATGACCAACTAGACTGTCAACACCAAATTTTGTGACTAATCCAAATCCAATAGTTTCTGCGCAGCTCCAAAGCCAGCTCTGAACCATACTAGATTCTTCAGTCAAAAACACTGCTAACTAGCTCCCGGTAATTTCCTGCTGTCCTTAAATCAAGAACCTATATTTGTCGCTACAAAGGATGCTACAACCGGGTATGCACAATCAACAAGCACCAACCACTCTCCCAAAATCCTCCGAAATCTGCGAGATTCTCACATCCTGTATCCTAGCAGCCGCCGCTTTAGCCGCACTCTCAGCCTTGTATGTTGTAACAGCAGTCTCCTTCACTTCCCCTCCCATCGTCATGAGCGTTCCCATGGCCATAAGATTGCGGAACGCCGTTTCGGCGTCAGTTTCAGAGTTAATGAGGGTGGTAATCCGGTCAAGCGTGCTGAGAGCTTTCTTGGACTCGTTTTTGGTTCGGAAGAGGACGGCGAAACTAATATATTGTTAGGGAAGACAAATAAAAACAAAGTGATGATTTACTTGAGCAAAAGCGTGGCTTCAGCAATTTTCAGATTCCGGTTGGTCGTGTCTTTCGCGACATTCTTAACTATTCGGAGAATCTATGTTGAATTGGTCAAAAAATTTCAATTCATCGCAGAACACACCAAACAGAACTCACCTCACTATGATTTTGGTCGACAAACTCTTTGCCCGAATTCGTTTGGAACATGTTGACAAACGCCCGTACTACGAGCATTGCATTGTTTGCATGTTCCGGCGAAACTGAGACAGAGCTAGTGATGACAGAGAGTATGTTTTTATGACCTGTTTTGAATTCCGGCACGACAGGGGAAGATGCTGCCAATACTCTGAGAAGATCAAGAGCTGGTAAACGTTTAGGAACTGGCCATGTGCTGATGACTTGGACGAGGAGTTCAAGTCCCCTAGATACCGCTTCCGGCGTTGTACCAGCAGGTGGTTTCTGCGTTTTCTGAAGAAATGCAATCAACTCTGAGATTGTTGACATGTCATCCGGATTCAAAGCAACGTCCTTCCGGTCCCCATCCACCAACTCTTGATTAAACTCATTGAACTTCTTCTCCACTGTTGTCAAGTTCGAAGTCGCTATTGTTAGGTATTCTGAGTGCGGTAAGAAGCGAGGCCTGGGAGGAGCCGAAGGTGTTGGTGCGGGATTAGCGTTGGAATCTCCGGGACGATAACGATTATCTGATCCCCAAGGATCAGGCGCTCCGCCTGTTGACTGCCCTCCGCCTAACGAAACACCCTGAGAGTTTTGAACAATAAAGTTCCCCACCGTGTCCAAGTACGAGATTGGCAACTCGTTGTTCTCTAAAAACCTCCGAGCCGCATCAAAAGGATTCTCCGAGGCATTGTATGGAAGCTTGAGCGGCGGTTGGCCTTCTTGGATATCCACATCAAATACAAAGTCGTACTCTTTGCCGTTGTATAGTTTCTTTTGGTTGGAGCCGACTGCATCAACAACTGTTCCGACGTTCACCCACGTCCTCTCAGCGTTGGACCATGTGTAGGCTTCGACATTCTGCCCATTTCGCACCATGATGACCTTGATAACTCGTAAGCACATTGGCGAGGATTGAAATGGAGAGATCATACTTGGCCATCCTTCTTCCCTGGCTGCTGAAGAGCCTCCTGTCCTGGCAATTTATCCTTCTGAATGTCACCTATCTGATTACTGATCAAACTTAGTATTTGTTGCTGACGGTAGATTTGATAGGGAAACATACGCAGGAATTGCTGAGGCTTTCACGCTTTCATCAAATGCCTAGAAGTACCAATGAGCATGTATTCAATTGCAGCCAGAATTGGAACTCACAGTGAGGGCTTCAGGAGAGGCCCATCGCTTTTGTTCTCGCGAAAAGACTCGGACAATACGATCACTTGCGCCGCTCACAATGTCTCCGTTCTCTGAACATGCAGCCACGGACCACACACTGATCGCTGGATGTGTAATGGTTTGGACGCAAGCGCCATCTTTATGAAGTAAGCTTCCCGTCCACTGATTGCTGCGAGAAAACTGACCTTTCCATACCCTCACAGTCCGATCCTCGCCTGAAGACACGATTTCGCCCGTTGGTAGCGCGGCGATTGAATATATGTAGTTGGTGTGTCCATGGAGCTCCTGTAGTTGATGACCCACCCGTGACCAGATCCGGATCGTCCTGATATAGTGTCAGTATATAATCCAAGGCAAGATAATATGGGTACCTACGCATCGTTTGCGCAACTGGCAAATAGACCGTTCGGGAGGCGGCAAAGTCCGCGAACACAATCGGTATGTCCACCCAGCACGGCCACTTGCTTCCCATCTTTCCACAAACGAATCGTCTTGTCCGCTCCGCCGGTCACTATCTCAGTTTCCGACAGCGCAAGGACAGCCCACACGGCGCCTTCATGCCCTTCAAGAACATGTTGTGTCTCCCAATTGCGCCATACGCGCGCAGTGCTGGTAACGAGTGAGACGAGCTCTCCCGACAAATAGGGCCAGACTTACCCATCCCACGACCCCGAAACAATGATATCCCCATAGGCATCCAGGGTGCACACATTGTGAGCATGCCCGAGCAGCAGAAATTCGGCGTCTGTTGCTGTTGTGCCAGGTTGCCGAACCTCGATGATGGTTTCCTGTCCTCCGCTAACAATCAAGCCTGGAACTCGTCAGAACCTTGCGCACTGGCTTGACACAGTAGAGGTTTTCCGGACCTTCAGGATACTTTGTTGAAGGCGGAACATATGTGACGGCATTGATAAAGGCAGAGCCGGTAGAATTGATGTGGTCGGAGTAGTCTGTGGAGTTGGTGCTAGCTCTCCAAACGCGCACGGTGGAGTCCCTTGATGCCGAAATAACGGATCCGGCCGAAGGAAACACAACTCCCCTGACCTGTAACCATCAGAAAGAGCTCTAGAAGAGATACCGAAATGGATCTCAGGGGAGCATACATCGTCTTCGTGCCCTTGCAGCGATGCGGAAAGCTTGTAGAGAGGCGGCGACATGATGGCTAGCAACAGCGTTCGGAGATGTGGATGGCCGCAGTGGTGGTGAGGCGGCAAAGTGAGCAGGAAAGCTCGGGATGGGTGTGTTTGTGGTGGAGGAAGTAGCGGTGTGTTTTTGTGGGGGCAGTGGTTGATGGGGGGTTGATGGGAGGGTTGATGGAAGGTGGTGGACAAGCGGGGAGCTCTAGCGGACAGCTTCTGGTGATGGAAGGTGAGCGGGCGGCGTTGGTGGAGCAGCCAGCCAGCCAGCCAGACGAGGCTCCCCCGCGTGATGACAGGCCCGCCTCCAAACTGCCCCTCCCCACCTCTCTCTGCCTTCCTCTCCCTCTCCCTCTCCCGTCCTTAGGAGCTGCCATCCAGTCCCTCAACGGCCACACCGCCCTCCCCAACCACCTTCTTGAACTCTCTCCTCATAAACTACCCACCTCGCTGTCCCTCCTTCCGCTGTCGTCGTCTCTCCGCCAGCTTGTTACGCCCTTCACGATTTCACGACTCCACACGTTCAGCTTTCGCATTTCCTTAAGCTTCAGTCGCCCTCCGCCGCTCTAATAATCCTCTTCGTCAGCCCAGCGATCCTCCCGCAATTTCACATCGCCGAAGCGAGCAACAGCTTTCCTTCCGTCGTCCCACCCGTCTTGTCTTTGTCCATTCACTCTCTGCTCTCCTCCGCCATCAGAACAGGCCAGGATCAACATGAACTCTGCATCCCCGATACTCAACCTACCGAACAACGCTCCCAACGGAGGCCATGCTTCAATCCGTTCGTTCTTGCCCCTTGTTTACTCGGTGGACCAGGACTGACTGTTCGTTTTTTTCAGAGGCTCCGCGAG
This sequence comes from Ascodesmis nigricans, assembly GCA_004786065.1. Classification (NCBI taxonomy): domain Eukaryota; kingdom Fungi; phylum Ascomycota; class Pezizomycetes; order Pezizales; family Ascodesmidaceae; genus Ascodesmis; species Ascodesmis nigricans. The sequence goes on from ML220116.1 coordinate 509,662, forward strand.
TTGTCCCGCTGACGTGCCACGGGCATTCGAGGCCCGTCGTCCACCTTCATTTCTCACCAAAAATCAGCGAAGACGAATATTACTTAATCTCAGCATGTAAAGGTCAGTCAAGAGTGTTCCCACAAACATTTACAAGGCTGACTGAAAGCAGACAATAATCCCATGCTCCGTGATGGCCTCACCGGAGACTGGTATGGAGTTTCAGCCCTGCGAGTGATCAATGCTGACCTCCGCCAGGATTGGTACTTTCCTGGGCCACAAGGGGGCTGTGTGGCAAGCCCGGCTATCTAACGATGCTTCTATGGCGGTTACTGGTTCGGCCGATTTCTCCGCGTAGGTGGACTGATGCTCTTCGGCAAATGCTCTACTGACAAGCTTGAATAGCAAGATATGGGACACGACTACCGGCGAATGCCTCCAAACCCTACAACACAACCATATCGTCCGTTCCGTCACCTTCAATCCGAATCATTCACATGTTGCCACGGGTGGGCACGAAAAGAAGCTCCGCATCTTCGACGTTTCACGGCCGGATGCTCCCATTGAAATCGGTGCACAAACGCACCTCGGAACAATTAAATCTATTGTCTGGTCTGATCCGAACACGGTACTCTCCGCGTCCGATGACAAGAAGCTCCGCTGGTGGGATTTGCGGTCGCGGGAGCTGGCCGGAAGTTTCGATGTCGGCGATCTCGTCGGTTCCTGTGAGCTGAGCCCAGAAGGAAACGTAATCAGCACCACAGCAGGAAAAACAGTCTTCTTCTTTGACGCACAATCTCACCGCCTCATCAAGAGTATCACCACCCCGCATGACGTCTCTGCCGTTGCATTGCATCAGCAAACCAGGAGATTCGTCACTGGTGGAACAGGAGACACATGGGTCCGCATTTTCGATTATGATACTGAGCAGGAATTGGAGGTGTACAAGGGGCACCATGGCCCAGTTTGGAGTATCAGTTTCTCCCCGGATGGCAAATTGTATGCTACGGGGTCAGAAGATGGGACGATTAAGCTGGTATGTCAACACCATACGTCCATCCATCCATCTTTCATTTAAAAATGGGGCCTAACTAACAATAACAATAGTGGAAATACGCCCAACAACCATTCGGGCTGTGGAAGTAACTTAGTTTTATTATTTTGTTCTTCGTTCTGTTCACATTTTTTTTTTTGTTTTCTGGTGGCTATCGAATACTAGTTATAATACTATCCAGCGATAGCTTGGGCTATGGGCACCTATGGGGATGAGGGAAGGGGGGATCGAATCTCGGATGAGATGCGAGATGCTAGATGTGTGTGTACGTGAAAACTTGACCATTATCGACGACTTGGTGAAGTCGAGGTGAGGTATTTGGATCTCGAGGAGGTTTGGGGTTGCGTGGGGTGTGTATCGATCTGTTGGTTGATGGTGAGGGAGGGAGACATTGAATATGGTATGTTATTGTAGACTTACGAGGGATTTGGAGTGAAGTGGGTTGAATTGGATAAGAGGGAACTTGCTGACTCCGAGTCGGGGGGAGGGGGGTCAATGGGGACCAGACGATCGGAGGAAGGAAGGCGCGGACTTAAAAACAATAACCTATACATACTATACACGCAAACATACAGTACTCTATGCACGGACTGTGATAGAGAAGCAATGAAAAAGGGTAAAGGGAGAGTGAGAGTTTGTGAGAATTTGAGAAGAGACCGTGAACATGTGGAGTGTGTAGCTCAGCTCCAGTCTATATGGTACTGAACTTGGTAGAATCCAGTGTAGATATGCAAACCCATGGTATTATAACACCACCAGATACTTCGGGATACAGGAACTTGGATAAGAGTAGAGTACAACCAGATCAACGATCACCGTCTCCAACTCACAACAGGACCATCATAAAAATCATTCTCAGCACAACCATTGACCAGATCTCGCCCCATCATCATGACCAAAACCAACCTGCAACCCAGCAAACCACCAACCCGCGCTCAAACACCACCGTGACTTAACCCACTCTCAACGCCATCCGCCAATTCATTCAACGCACCAGCTTCAAGTTGCTTCACGATTGCTACCCCTGGCCGTTGTCGTCTCTCCCCATCTCTCGTCGCTCTCGTCTTCAAACGCAACCCTTTCAACCCACACTGTTGCGTTGCACAGAAGCCGGTACTGGTAAGAGACCAGAGACACACAACGATTGGTGACGATGATCGGTGCATGAATTATAAATTTCCGCGCTGCAATCCTGCTGTTGATTTTCGAGGAGAGTAGAGAAGAGTAGAGACGAAGAGGAAAAAGGTGGGAAGAATAGAGACGGGAGAAGAAGAGAGAAAGATAAACTTTTGAGATCTCTGGGAGTAAGAACATGAGAACCGAGAACACAGATCAGGAAAATCAACCACACCACATCATATTCTCTAGCATATCCGTGATGATGACGAAGAGAAAAAGAGAAATAAAATGATATGATGTGAAATGATCAAGCACAGCTGACAACGACAAAACAACACAAAACAACGAAACGAAACGAAACAAAGAACGGGAGTTAGATGATAGTAGGCCGTAAAATCGCCAGCACTGTGCAATCCGCAATCTTCAAGGCCACATTCTACACTAAAAAGCTATCAAATTTCAACCACAACAGCACACCAGATGGTACTAGTACTATTACAGTAAAAAAAAACCACACAAATGAAAGTAAAAAATGACGGAAGAATACAGAAAAAAAAAAAAAAA
>ML220116.1:512443-568912 GCA_004786065.1 Ascodesmis nigricans
AAAAAAAAAAAAAAAAACATAAAAATACATGCGCCCCCACCATGATATGATATACCAACACTCCTGATATTAACACGCACAAACAAGCAAGACAATGGCAATGACAAGACAAGCTGAGCTAGGATAAATCAAATCAAATCCAACAACAAGCAGCACCAGTGGCACACACGTACTAGTACTTCGTAAAACCCTGGTGAAGTGGCCACAGAAAAAAAGGAAAGGAGCTGAAAATCGGATCAAAATAAAAGAACGAAAAAAGATCGAAGACGAAAAAAAGAATCCGGTCCAGCGTGATTTGCCAACAATATCCCCACGCCCTCAAATGTCATCATCCACACAGTCCATCCCATATTCGCGTGTCAGTGATATTCAAACCCCATCTACATTACGCTACAGGAACCCAGTGCTCTCTGACTGACTGACTTGTGTTGCTTTGGTTTGTATTTGGGGCTGTCCGGTTGTGTCGGGCTTTGATAGTAGTAGTAGTTACTTCTCGTTGTGCATCGTCGTCGGCGCGATAGACGTGTTTTAAGCCCCAGGCGATTTCTTCCCACTTCCACTACTTCCAGTAGCCGGTGGGAGTGCAAGTCGATTATTCACCCTCGTGCCCAGTTTCTCCTTCTTATCGGTGCCGATCTGTCCAGATGGGTTTTCGCACCATGTTTTCCAGCCATCGAAATCGATCAATGCTTGCATGCAGCCCCACTCTGTGACTTTTCGCTCGAGCCAGATGAAATTGACCGGCTGTGGTGCTGTCAGTAACAGTGGAGTTGATAGACTACGGGTTTGATCATACCTTTGTCAAGAAATCGTTACAACCAGCTGCATACGCCTCATGCCTGTCGCTTTGCAGCGAGCTCGCGGTCAGGGCAACAATGATGACCGGGCTTCTGAGCAAGACCGAATCCGGGAGCTTATCTTCTTCCGGGATTTCCTCAGGCAGGAACAGTTCCTCCTCCTTATCTCCATCCAACAACTTCGTATGCGGGAACGCACCGATCCTATTTACTCTTTCCAATCTCCTTATTTCTTTCGTTGCTTCAAGCCCATTCATCACTGGGAGCTGAATGTCCATGAGCACAAGATGGAACCCACCAGCTCGCCACTTGTCAACGGCGATGCGGCCATTGACGGCGGACTCCCAGCGCACTTTGAGGCGTCTCATAAACGCTTCGAGGAGACGGAGGTTGATTATGTTGTCCTCGACAATGAGGACTTTGATGGGTGGAACAGCGCCGTCGACGTGCATTCCTGCTGACGGGGATGGTGCCGGGGGTGTTTGTTTCTGGAGTTCTTTTTTCGCTTTCTTGTTGTGATGGCGATTTGGTTTGGGGACGGGTGGAGAGGAGACTCGTGGTGGTGCGGGGATGATGCTGTCTTTAGGTTCTGGTGCTGGGTCGGGTGTTTCACTCGGGTTCTCGATGAGGGGAACAGGAGAAGGCTGTGCAGGTGCAGGAGTGTCGGAGATGAGGAGCGGTTGCTGTTGTTGCTGTTGCTGTTGCTGTTGCTGTTGCTGTTGCTGTTGTTGTTGCTGTTGCTGATGTCTTTGCTTCCCGCTTCTCGAGACACCAGCGAGAACGATGGGCCCGGATGTGGGTGTGTTGGCCGGGGGGGGTTGCGATAGGATTGGTGTTGCAGTGGTTCTGCGATCGGGTTGAGGTCTCCTTTGCCCATCCCTTTGGTACTGCCGCGGAGCGCCCCGTGGGGACGAGGGAGTGTTCGCAATGTGCGGAGTGTGCACCGTGTTAACGATCGCCATGGAATTCGGAGCTCCACTCTTAGATGAACCTCCTGGGGTCCCTCCTTGTGTACTTGCATTCCCTGGCAACGGGGTGAAATAATCCTGTTCATCTGCACTCACAATGTACCCCGGGAATGAGCCCGGACCTGGCGAAGGGCGTGGTGTTCTCCTTGGAACCTCAATAATCAATGCATCATCCGCATTTTGTCCTTTCGGAAAATACTCATCAATAGCTCGGACAAGAATCTCATCCGGACTCAACAGCCTTTCTCTCTGCGTATTCCTTCCACTCCTCTGAGGGAAAAACAGCGTTATATCTGGAGCATCATATATCTTCGACAGCGAGTTATTGAATTTTTTCAATATCACATCACGAGCATCATCGACAAGATCATCTTCCGACACATTGATGGCCGTTGCAGACCCAGTTGCGCCACGTTTAACCCATATCTTCCGCTTCGCCATGACCGGCATTAGCGGGGCCCTTCGAGCTCCACCAACGACGTATTCGACCTGCTCCGACTCCTCGTCTTCCTCGTCGACCCTAGGCGGCTTATCCGGATTGAGCAGATCGTGGATGAGCGTTGACTGGGCGGCTGGGAGGAGCGACTGCTTCCGGACGATCTGGGACGGGCGGCGGTTGCAGATGGACGAGAGATTGAGCTGTGTCTGCGGGTCGAGCTTTGGCGGAAAGCTGAGCTTACGGGTAGTCGGCGGCGGCGGCGATGGCGGGGTCGCGGTGTAAACTGTTGAGCGCGAAGGGGGCGAGGCAGGAGAGCCGGGCGGAGTGTCGTCGTCAGGCGTGGCAGGGAGTGGGGGGGAGAGCGGCGAGAGTCCGATGGGAGAGGTAGCGGACAGGGGCGTGTCGTTTGGCGATCGAATCAGAGTGCAGTGGGGGATGACGATGGGATGGAGCGGAGATGGGGGAGATGATGGATGATGGTGTGGCTGGTGATGCTGGTGGGCCGGCGGTGCAGTGGTGCCGAGACGCGGGGGGTCGGGGTCGCGAGTCTGCAGCGCGTCCGGGGGAGCCAGAGACGGTGGTGGTGCTGGTGATGATGGTTGAGCGCCTGCTACTCCCACTGCTCCTGGTGGTGTTGGCGGAGAGACGGTTGTTGCTGGGGGAAACGCGTCCGTGCCTGTGCCTGCTGCTAGGAAATGCTTCCTCTTGTGCTCGTCTCTCTCGTCAATCTCGTTCGGAGTGGTAGCAGCCGTTGTCGATGTCGGCGGGCGCTGATCCTCCTGATAATGATGATTCTGCTGCGGGTGCTGGTGGTGGCTACTGTTGTGGCTGTTATCGTGCCTTGTCTGGTGGTGCTGATGGTCCATGAGACGGCGGCAGGACGACGCAAGGCTGCGAATCGAGGGCGACCTCCGGGCTCTCCCCTCGCCGCCAACCACCTCCCTGTGACTCCTCCGTGAGCTCAACACCCCTTTCTGCTGATTCTGCTGATTCTGTTGATCCACCGCTGCCGTCGCCGCTGCTGGCCCATCGCTCCCCGCCGACGTGCTCCCGCTCCGTCTCTTGAATACCTTCGACTGCACCTCCAACACCCTCTGCTTTAATCGCGTCTGCATCCTCCTCCACTCCTCCTGTGTGACACGAATCCTCCACCGCTTCCACCTCCAAACCCGTTCGGGAGATGCAGCCGCCAGTCCAAAGCGAACGAGGCCCGGTACGGGTGCACAGTCGGCGGGACAGGTCCTGCTGACGATCCAGCGCTCTTGTTCGCCTGCGAGACGAGGACGACGACAAGGAGGAGGAGCGTTGCGGTTGTTGTTGTTGTCGGCGGCGACGACGACGGAGACGACGGGGGGCACTTCCGTAGGCGAATGCTGTAGGCAGCGGTCAGGGCTCGGTATTGCGGGCGGGTAAAGGGTCACCGCTGTGTATATCCGTATCGCACCGTTTCAAACACTGGCAAGTCGAAGGATTGTTGTTGCAGTCAGTGTTGTTCCAGTTGTCCGCCCTCTCTCTCTCTCTCTGTCTCTGCTGCGGCTCAATTGTGATATCTGCAAAGTTCGGCCGACCCGGACGCGGAAGGAGCAAAAGCTCACAAAAGCTTTCTAGTTCCCCTGCCTATAATTATAATTGCGGGTAGATTTGCGCAGCGGCGGACTGAAGTGTAAAAAGAGCGAAAGTCCATGCATGTCCCCCACGAAAATAAAAGCAGAACGAATGAACGAACGAACGAACGAAAGTTTCAAGTTTGGACTAGAAGAAAAGTGCGCTCCGGCGGTATGTAAATATGCGCGTGTGGTTGGGGGAGGTGTATCTGAGGGAGTGTTTTTGAGTACAACGTCCAGCTCTTCGTTCTCCACGTCTCGCAACGTAGGGATCCCCAATTCAATAAACACCCGGCTGGCAAATCAGCTGTGGGCGTGGGTTGTGTGGGTTAGTAGCGCACACATACCATACGAGCATGAGCACCAAACCACGATCCCAGATTTTGATACCGCCGGAGGTCCGTAACGGTTATATGCCCCCCACCATGTGCTGCAGGGCCTTTCCTTGGACGCGGCTTTGTGGGACAGTCTCATACCAGTATACATAAATAAATACACCATCCATCCTTCCATACATGGCCATCCGATCATCACGTTTTGTGAACGCCATTTGGTCGATCCTGTTCGCCTTCTGCCCGAACTAAACACACACACGTCTCCCCCACGGATGATCAACTGGGGAGATCCGGGGAGCTCATGGCATGTCCCGCGTCGTTTTAAACTTCAGCCGATGGGAAGAACCACATCATCAGATGGACGTGTCGCATTGTTAACGAGACCAGTCGCAGCAGCGATACATATGTATACCATCCTCTCCTCTCCCATACATACTTGTAACCCGTAAAGTACATACACATCTACGTAGTCTACCTATCTCGCAGGCAGAAATGGGGCACAATGGCCCAAGGACGAAACTTCCATTTCACCAACCATTACAGAAAGATAAACCGTTAGTTATCCTCAACCATGATATCCGAGTGTTGAGGGCCTGCAATTTAGATGAGCTCTTTCACATGCAGTACAGTGCGCGGAGTGCGCGAAATGGGATCGAGATTTCGGGTTTCCGATGATAACGAATAACCAACGCGCATTGCGCTGGCGGGGGAGAGATAAGCAATGGGGCGAGAACTGGGGATCTGGGTGGTCGGCTTTGTGTTATACGAATGAAATATGCTGGTTTATAATCGACTCGTGTGGTTATTGTGTGAGGATGCTGGGGTGGTGCATTATTCGAATAGGCGGGAATTTCTGGTGACAATCATGATGGAGGAACCTAGGACGATGCGATGGGGGATGAATATTGGCGTTATTGGGTAGGTTGAATTGAACTAGTGGCATCTACTGGTCAATGATAACTTTCCCCAGTCAGAGTTATTATCATGATCCTCATCGTAATGCATTGTATCCTGCGAGCACGGGGAAGCAATTGCTCTCCTTTTCCTCTGCAACAGTTCATTCATAGTTACACCCACTATTTCCCCAACTCTTGTCATTGCTCCACGGGGTGTTACAGGCCATGAAATACGTATCTCGGTGCTCGCTTCACGCCATGGCACTTTGGGAGGAGAAAAAGTCATGGACCATGGTAGATCAGATGTTGTTGAAGTCTTCGCCGTCGTGTGGGTGCAGATGTTTTTTTTTCTTTGCTAAGCTGTTTGGGGGCTCTGATACGCTGATACGTATGTATACAGTACCTGACACTGTACACAGCAAATCTACGAACAAGAAGAACTGCTGAGAGAGTGAAGATATATACATAGAGTATCACTCTGTTATTAATACCCGCAGACATGACACTCATCAAGCCATACTTCGTTTTCGATTATACAGCACTACTAAGCTCCCCTTCATCCCAGCCACAGAGCAACTCGATCTCTCCATCATAACTGTAGAGTTTTGATTCACCGTGCAACAGTTCTCCATGCTGATCAAGATCTCACAACTTCGCATGCGCATGCTTCCTCATCCGTATCTCACCTCACCTCCGAGTCTACCAACTCACTTCCACCTCACAAACTGCTGTCCCCACCAATCACATTCTCCCGAACCTATAATGTCACTCACTCTATGCTGCCCCGATTTCATGTCACTCCTCACCGACCTTCCCTCGACTTCCAGCCAGCACCGTCTTCACAGCTTCCACGACACGATGACGGAAGCTACATCTCAGGCCGCGAAGCCCAGCTGCGGAGGCTCGGGAAACAGGTGTTGCGGATACTGACAATAAAAGTAATCCGGAGCCATTGTCGATTGCACATAAGTTGCGGATCATGGGAAAGAAGTGTTGCTGTTGGTGGGAAGGATCCTGATGTGAAGCAAAGTATGATATCATTGATATATGGCTATGTTTATACGGGATCAATCACTAATTTGATTCAGAACTCATAATCCAATCTTACAATGCACAGCCAAGGGTTAATGGGGAATCTCGCGGGGTGAAGCGTGTTATTGAAGACAATTGACATGAATTATGAATCATTGCGGTGAAAAGGCGACAGAACTGCGCTCGTCCATTCAGCCAACCAGAAAAAACTTTGTTCACCGTAGTATTTCTCCGCGACCGACATCGATGGTTGGAATGTTGTATCGAGGCCCAACGCAACAAAGAACAGACAACACCGGACCCAAGCGGTACACAGCAGCACAGAAAAAACGCCCGAAGAAATTTGAATTTTGATTCCCCACACCCGTTGAATAACTCCAAACCCAACAGCACTCCAGCAACCACAACCACAACCACACCCACCGCACAACGCTACGTTTAACGGTAACGCCAGTACTGCTGGGTGTTGTGGCGCTTCCAGGTCTTCCGGCGGCCGGCAGTGGTCTTGTTGTAGCGGTGGCCCTTGTTGAGACCACGGGACTTCTTGCCGGTAGCGGTGAGACCGCGGGACTCGCGGTGCTATTTTTGGTCAGCGATATATTCCAATATCCCCCATAAAATGTACTGAATCCCACCTTGTGGACCGGGTTGCAGATCCAGTTGATCCTGGCGTCCCGACGGATAGCCTTGTGTTGGGGGTCGACCAAGATAACCTCGAAGTACTTGTAGGTGGAGTCCTGGTTGATCCAATAGCTGTTGAGAACCCGCAAGTTGGCGCAGCGGCGGCCAACACGCTCCTCAGCCGTCGACCGCAGAGAGCGCTGGTACTTGAGCTGGTTCACACCCTGGTTGGTCGGCTTGCCGTAAGTGGCACCCTTCTTAACGGGCCTCTTGCGACCTCCACGGCGAACACGGATGCGGTAGATGACATAGCCCTGCTTGGCCTTGTATCCGAGGCGGCGGGCCTTGTCGGGGCGAGACGGGCGGGACGCACGGTGGATAACGTTCAAGGAACGGTACTCCCAGCAGCGGACACGGAGAAGGAAGCGGAGGATGTCTGGAGATCGAGAATAGGAAAGTCAGGATTGCTGGTTCGGCAATTAGGGCATAATGACGGGGCCTGGACGAATCGATTCGCTGAGGAAGGGTACGGACCGCTCTGCTTCTTCTTGTGGATCTCTTCAACGTACTTGAGGGCTCCCATCTAGAAATCCGTCAGAATCTCGTCCTACATAGTGAAATTGGCGCCGCCAAAATCGTAGATTCTGCGCGCAACATGGGGCGTACCTTGGCTGTCTGCTCCGGGGGTCGTGGGTCGGTCGGTGCTGGTGGTTAGTTGGCGTACGGCGGGCGGGCGTCTGGCGTTGCGTTGCTTCACGAGAATCTCGCATTCCCTGTGGCCGTCCAGTGTGGGCCTAGGGCTAGCCCCGGCATCTTTGTCGGTCACTCGATATTTGGCGACTGCGTAGTTCAGGGCCGACCAAAATCACAGGCAGCAATAAAGTTACTGCGCTTTTAATGTCTCATCTCATATTATGGAACATATGGAAAGAGAATTGAAGACAAAAGTTATTTGATCAGCCACAGCCTGTTTCTGAGTGATCCAACAGATCACGACGCACAAGCGATTTATATCCAACAAGGATCCCACGTCATGCAGGTTTGCAATGGGATTTAACACTCATGTCAATTTATTTGTGTAACATAATCACCTGACAGCTAGGAAAGCCGGGTAAGATTTCTGCGAAGCTTCTCGTCGCGGTTGGATGAGCACGAGGCTGAAGCGCGACCAAAGCCTTGAATATCACATCCATTGCCACCAACATCCATACGACTGCTCACAACTCCCCTCCGCCGCTTTCTTTCACCCCACACTTTACACACCCGCTACTTCTTAAAATCTCTACAGAATGGCTAATTACCTCGCCTCCATCTTCGGTACCGAGCAGGACAAGGTTAACTGTAAGTTATAGCCCCCCAATCGCAACTTTAACGTTTGACCAACAGCTAACTCGTCGTCTTCCAGGCTCGTTCTACTACAAAATCGGTGCGTGCCGGCACGGCGATCGATGCTCGCGGAAACACGTCAAGCCCTCTTATTCGCAAACGATCCTTCTCCCGAACTTGTACCAGAACCCGGCCTTTGATCCCAAGAACAAAATGAACCCTTCGCAGCTCCAAAACCACTTTGACGCGTTCTACGAAGACTTTTACTGCGAGATGTGCAAGTATGGCGAGCTGGAGGAGGTGGTAGTGTGTGATAATAATAACGACCGTGAGTCCTGATTCCCCCCTGGATGTGGACTTAAGGCTAACTGAATGATGATTTAGATCTTATTGGAAATGTGTACGCCCGGTTCAAGTACGAGGAAGACGCTCAGACTGCATGCGACGCGCTCAACGCTCGATGGTACGCTGCTCGGCCTATATACTGTGAACTCAGCCCTGTTACAGATTTCCGCGAAGCTTGTTGTCGTCTGAACTCAGGCGAAGGATGCGTGCGAGGCGGATTCTGCAACTTCATTCACAGGAAGGAGCCGAGTAAGGACTTGGAAAGGGAGTTGGAGTTGAGTCAGAAGAAATGGTTGAAGATGCGTGGCAGGGACAAGCGCAGTGTCACGCGAAGCCCAAGCCCGGAGTCCACCAGGAGGAGATAGATTTGAGGAATATACCCGAAAGTTGAAGACGGGAGGTGCGCAACAAATAAAGCGTGAAGATCTCCATGTCCGGTGTCACAAGCAGACGGGACAGGGCGCGATTTGAATGAATTAGGAGTTGGGAGTACAATACTACGAGGTATTTATCGAGAGCCTTGTCTTGAAAAATGCCTCGTTCTGGTGCTGATGAGTTGGATGCGTAGTAGCACCCAAATCAGTGTACTACAGTATACAATATAACAATGTCAAACAATAGACTGCTGCGAAGATGTTTAGATCCTTGTCGGCTGTTCTATGCCTGACAAGAGCCTCTGCCCTTTTGATTGGTTGGATGCCCAATCATCTGTCTCCAACGCGACACATTCCCCGCATTCGTTCTCACCCAACTCTCCACTTCGCATTGATCCTCCAGTTCCAGCTGTTTTTCACCCTCTTCATCCGTTCATTTCGTATCCGATTCGCTAAATGTACGTCTCACGATGGCCTGCCTCCGAAACTACACCTTTCAGAACGAAGTCTCCAACCTTGGCAGTGTTTACAAATGCCACAAGTGCCGACATATCTACGGAATCTCTCTTTCCGCGGCGTCGAAAGCTGCTTCGAACTCCATAATCAATTGCCCTCGCTGCAAACACGAAGTCGTTTCCTGCATAAAAGACAATGTGCTCCCTCACCTCGGTAACTCATTCTTGCCAGCATGTATCAAAATGTCCATGTATCAGATGTGGACATGTTGGTCCTGTGGATACAGCGAGAATATGAGTTGGGATTTGTGCTGTGAGTCATGGCGCTCCCGAAGCGTCGGGGATCCCAATAACTGCGACTACCCTTATAATAAGGGCGGTTGTGTCTGGACGGTGGACTGCCCTCAGTTTTTGAAAAAGGATTTGGGATGGCGCTGTAGTGCAGGAGAGGTTCAACGGATTAAAGCGTTGATCAATAACTATGACTAACTACTGTGGACCTTTTGTTTGTGATAAAAAGACGAGACGTGCCTTGAGAGACCATGCGTATTGATCTGTTGTGGATTAGTTGTCGGTGGATAGCACAAGTATATGAACTGTTTCTTTATCCATAAATATTTTGTACCGTTGTTCCAGCGACTTTCTGTAATTAGGATGGCAAATAACTCAAAAGAAGGCCTTAGTTTCATAAAATTCCGTGATCATGGTACAATCCCTTCCGCTCTTGTAAGTATAGTCTGTTGTGTCAATAATTTCTTTCGAAGTTTTGGAGGAGTTCGCACTGGAGTGACAATTCATGATCTCAATAGACAAGGCTCCTCAAGCTGCAAGGCTAAAACGCGCAACTCCAGCACTTCTGACCTCGCGTCTCTCCATCATCCAAAGCTCTCTCCTCCGCCGAGTCCTGTCCTCAACCCTCCCATACCACCACAATGTCCGATCAAGCCCGCCTCAAATCCACAATCTACGTCGGTCCATTCTCCCCTCCCACTCCCCCCATCCCTTTCCGATATTCAACTAACATCTCATCCACTGTAGCTGGTCTCGACGCCAACGTAACCAAAGCCACCCTCCATGATACCTTCATCCCATTCGGCGAAATCATCAACATAACAATTCCCTCGGACAAAGACAAAGCGCCCGTCCAAGATCAGCAAGACGTCCCCTCTTCAGGCGCTGGAGGAAAAGGAGGCCCTCATAGGGGGTTTGGATACGTCGAGTTTGAGAACGAGGGAGATGCGAAAGCGGCGATTGATAATATGGACCAAGCTATGCTTGCGGGACGGGTGTTGAGTGTGGCGCAAGCAAAACCAGAAAAGAAGACGGGCGTGCTTTTGGGAAGCAAGGTGGCGGTTTGGGAACAGGTATGGGCTTGTTTGTTTTGAATCTTCAGAGGGGGCTCGTGGAGGATTATTTGATTACTCGATTTGATGCTGATTGGTTTGCAGGAGGACTGGATTAGGAAGCATGAAGTCTCCGAAGAGGATCGAACCGCGGCCGAGCAGGCGAGAATGGAGGCTATGGCAAAGGAACAGGTGGATCCGATGAAAGCTTTGGAAGGCTTAGATCTCGCTGGACCACAGCCGGTGGCTCAGTAGTGGGAAAAAGATATGCTAACTTTTGATGAAATTGGTCACAATCGGGATATGAAGTTTGAACAGAGAGATATCAATAATCGAAGTATTCATCCCGTTTATCTAGATATAACCATGCCAACCCCACATTATGTCCGCTTTTTCAATCCTCGAAGGGCCTCAAAAGCAGACCTCACATTTTTATTCGTCACCATGGTCGTTTTTGCTCGGTGCTGTACAAAACACAGTGCCATTCTGTAGCCTACAAAATACAACACCAACCCTCAAGCGGCAATAGCCGCATGCTTCTACAAGTAAATCAATGCGCGGATATTGACTTAATGCTCCCTAGCAGAGCGGGAGAGGCGGAGCTGCTTGTCGACGTAGAGCTTACGGCCCATGGAGTAAGCGGCCACTACATAAATGTTAAATCTTGTACATCATGGGTAATTGGGAATGAAAAATTACTTATGACACCGGCACTGTGCGCAGAGAGATATTATGTTAGCCTTTCCGAACTAACCTCGGTATTCTCCTATCATTCAGGAAGCGTACCCCATGACAACACCTGGAACGGGCATGATTAGCCATCTTTGTTATGTTCATACGTATTCGCTGGTCTTACCGAGGGGAATCAACTCAGGCGGGACCCTCTTGATCATGCGCAGCCTCTGCGAGATGGTGTGGGCTACATCAATCAATTAGTACCAGTAAACCAGTCGCAACAATTAACTCCGTAGCAAATAATTGAGGTAGCGTCGATTATTTGACAGGTCTCTGTAGCGTGGGGGTTTCCGGGGGTCTCCATCGACGGATGGGGGATTCATCGTACCGGCCTGGTCTTCCTTCTATTCCCGTTGTCAGTCACAATCCTCTCACTTCCGACAAACCCCCAATTCCCCAACAGATAGATAGAGTTGACTTACAGGCATAGGCATCTTGGCGGACTTTCGTGTGCGGGACGAAGAAACTGAGTGGAGATTTACGGCGGCGGTCGGGCAGGTTGGTAGGAGCGGGGAGAGTCGCAAATGCCGATGATGTCGGATCATATCATCAAGCTGACTCAGCATGCTACCAGGCTAGCCAAGCGATCATTGCACACACAGATGCATCTGTAACGTTACACGCCTGTCGTCACCGTCATTCTGTCACTCGCTCGTCATGGTCAACGACATGTTGTCAAATGTACTTTATGGACATTTACTCTGTGGAGAATGTGATCGGTGTGATTATAGTACGCTTTCTCAGGCGGAGTTTATGTTTGGTATGAAACGTCACATTTACTCCCGATCCAAAGAAGGCTGGCGCCCCCACAAGGCTGGACCTGTAAATTTCAGTAAATTTCAGCCTTGTCCACTAAGAGCTACCCGGCGCGACGGTGGGGCAGGAACTCCCACAACTCCCCACCACGCAGCTGCCACAGTTACACGTCGACGTCCACTTTGTCCCCACCGTCGCCCTGTTCACCACTCCTTAGCCCGGCCGCTATCCGCAATGCCGACCTCACAACCGCTGGCCCACAAAGATGCTTCATTGTTTAAACAGGTGCTCAAGGCCTACGAGACAAAGCAATACAAGAAGGGGTTGAAGACATGTGAGGTGTGTATTGGCGGTTAAAGCCCCCAATCTGTGATGGAGTACTCTCAGGAGTTCTTTCCATATGGAATTGATGAGGAGAAGCTAACTCAAGCTCCGCATCTTAGCAAATACTCAAGAAGAACCCCAACCATGGCGAAACGATGGCCATGAAGGGACTCATCATCAACGCCCTCGGACGAACCGAAGAAGCCTTCGCCATCGCTAAGGATGCTGTTAAACAAGACATGAGGTCACACGTTGTCTGGCACGTCTATGGTCTCCTCTACCGCTCGGAAAAAATGTACGACAAAGCCATTGGAGCCTATAAAATGGCTCTCCGATTCGAACCCGAATCTGCTCAGATTCTCCGGGACCTTGCACTCTTGCAGATCCAGATGCGGGACTATCATGGTTATATCGAGACTCGGAAGACGATAATGCAGCAGCGGCCACAATTGCGACAAAACTGGACTGCATTGGCAATTGGACATCATCTTGTGGGAGATTATGCCAATGCCGAAAAAGTCTTGAGCAAGTTCGAGGATACGATTCAGGGCAACGTTCACAAGTGGGATTTTGAGCATTGGGAGACCTGCTTGTATAAGAATCGGATTATTGGTGAATCGGGTGATACGGAGCGTGCATTGGAGCATCTCAATAGCATAGCGAAAAATACCCTCGATAAGACAGCGCTCTATGAGACCCGCGCCGAGTATCTTCTGAAGTTGGGGAGGATGGAGGAGGCTCAGAAGGCATACCAGTTACTACTAGATAGAAACCCAGAGCGAAGGGCGTACTATGCTGGGTTGGAGAAGGCGATGGGAATTGATCCCAGCAATAGGAAGGCTGCCAAACCAATCTATGATGAGTATGCGGAGAAATATGAAAGGTGTGATGCAGCAAGGAGAATCCCATTGGACTTTTTGGAAGGTTGGTTAAGCACCGTATGTTGCGGTGATTGATTCCCTAAAAATCTTCCGCTAACACACATCCAGGCGATGATTTCAAGGCTGCTGCAGACTCATATCTCAGGGCTAAGCTGAACAAGGGCGTTCCCTCAACGTTTGCTAACATAAAGGCTCTCTACGCTGACCCTGCCAAACGCGAAATCATCTTCTCCCTGGTCAACTCTTATAACGAGGAACAAGAGAAGGAAGAGCCTGCCGAAACGAATGGCGACGGCCCTAAGGCCTCTCAATTCCGCATTTGGACCCTTTACTTCCTCGCCCAGCACTATGACCACTACCGAACACGGGACATGACGAAAGCCCTGGAATACTTGGAGAAAGCAATCAAGCTTGCCCCGAAAACCCTGGAGCTTTACATGACCGAAGCGCGTGTCTACAAACACGCTGGCGATCTCCAAACCGCCATGGAGAAGATGGACACTGCGCGCAAGCTCGACAAATCCGACCGCTACATCAACACAAAAACGGCAAAATACCAACTCCGCAACGACCGCAACGACGACGCCATCGCTACCATGGGTCTTTTCACCAGAAACGATGTCAACCCTAACCCTCTAACTGACCTGATTGAAATGCAGTGCATTTGGTATCTCACCGAATCCGCCGAGTCGCATTTCCGCCAGAAGCAGCTCGGGTTAACATTGAAGCGCTATGCCACCCTTCTCAAGATTTTCGACGACTGGGCCGAAGATCAATTCGATTTCCATTCCTTCTCCCTCCGCAAAGGCCAGATCCGTGCCTATGTCGATATGCTGAAATGGGAAGACTCCCTCCGCTCCCATCCCTTTTACACTCGCGCAGCACTCGGAGCTATCGAGGCTTACATCTACCTCTTTGACCACCCCACCACTTCCGGCGAACCAGAGCTCGACAAACTCAGCGAGGCCGACCGCAAGAAATACCTCAAGAAGCAGAAACGCGATGAAACAAAAGCCAAAGAAGCCGCGGCCGCCAAAGCGGCCAAAGAAAAAGAAGAACGCAACAAGAACGCTTCTGCCAGCGACGACACGGTCAAGAAAGAGGACACCGACCCCTTGGGTGTCGAATTGGCGAAAACCAAGACCCCCCTCGAGGAAGCCAAGAAATGGTTAGATCCGCTCGTCAAAATGAGCGGTGACACCAACGCGAGAGTACAGTTAATCGCGATCGAGGTTGAGCGGCGGCGTCAGAAATGGTTGCTCGCTTTGAAGGCGTTGAAGAAGGCCAAGGAAATCGATCCCCAAGCGGAGGGGATTTGGGAGGCCACGGTGAGGTTACGGAAAGATGGTATGTGTTTGAGCCCTCCCTTTGTTCATCTACACCCAAAAGTTGAAGCCGGTTGATTGACAATCAACGCAGTCTCCGCACTCCCCACCGACGCCCCCTCTCTCTCCACCGACTCCCGCACCCTCTTCGAAGAAGAACTCCTCCCCCTCCTCGCCCCCACCGCCGACCTTGCAGCCCTGACAACAGACTACGAGAACACACATTCCGGGTCGCCAGCACACCTCCGTGAAGCTGCGCGCGTGCGGAAGGTGCTGGGATTGGAGGGGTTCGAGGATGCGTTGATGAAGAGTGTGAAGGTTGAGAAAGCCGGGTGGAAGGATGGTGTGGAGGCGGTGAGGGTGGCGAGGGAGGTTGGGGTTGAGGAGAGGAAGGTGAAGGAGGTTGCGGGGGGGAGGTGGGGGAGAGTTGCGGCTTTTAAGTAGAGAGATGAGGGCTGGTGAGGAGCGAGGCGAGGGGAAGGATGGACAAATACATTTCCGCACCTGCGTGTTCGCATGTGGGAAATGATGTGATATGCTCTGTAGCTTGGTTTGGTTAGCTGGCTGGTTGGTCTGTTGATAGTTCGAAGAACAGAAAAAAGTTGAGTGTGCTACATACAGTAAAGGTTTTTACGTTATTTTTTGTTGTTACTGATCTGAACGCGAACGATGATGATGTAGGATGGGGGAGGGTAGAGGGTAGATGTGTATTATTATCCTTCTTTTTTTTTATCAAGGAGTGTTGCCATCGATTGCATACATGGTGCCGACTCGGAGGTTCATTTTCTGGTTGAAATGACGCGAAGTTTTTCGTTGCAAAAGCCTGTAGCAGAGAAATCATGGTCTTGATCCCACTCCTGGTCAAATAGTGGTGGAGGGTGGACGGTGAAAAGGGAGAGTACGAGTAGACTCCTACATGAGTCTGGGTTCTACTCGAGGACTATCTGTACTGGAGGAGCTTTATGCTTCACAGTGAGATCACTTCCGACTATCCGTATATTACAGTAGCAAAAGGTTCTTTTTCAATTCTCTGCAAACCACACTTCTAATGCCATCCTCATCATCATCATAAAGCTCAGGCAACATTTATAACCCCCGCCTTAAAGCAACCATACACAAAGCCAAATTCTTATCCATGAATGCTTGTAACCCCTTCTAAGAACATAAGGTCCACAACAACTATGCCGCGAAACACAAATGCAGATAAGCAAAAGAAAAACCAGCTCGTCATGAAAACAACAGTATGAATAATGCAGCGCATAACAGAGCATAACAAGCTCACCCAGAGATAGCAAATTGTGCTTAGCTAGACTTCAACGGGATCGGTCCCACATTGACATACTTATTCGAGATAATTCCCAAAGGACGAATCAAACTATCAACCTTTGCCTGCTTCCGGACTGCAGCACTGATCCGCTTGACCGCAATCATCATTGAGTAGTGGCGGGAATAATATGTGGAATCCAGCAACGAGTTGATATATTCCGGACTTTTCCCAGCCGTCATGAGTTGCAACAGTGCCGCGTGGTAACTCCCGTAACCAATGACGCTGGACAGCAATAGGAGCCAGTACCAGAGGGATTTTGAGCGATCCTTGTCGATGGGGTTGGTTGCGGTTTGACAGAAGCAATCTATTATTCATTAGCAGAGTTCGAGAAATATGGAGAGATCCAACTCACGAAAACACTCGTTACCGATCCAGGTCGCATCCTTCTTATCCGCTCCATTGGGCCTTTCAAACAAACATGCGAAGTCATAGAGATTATCGCGAAGATGTCCGTAATCATTCTTTTCCTGGATTGTCATTCCATCGACATGCATACCCCAGAGGTCGTGGAAGACGATGAGCAAATTCATCATCTTGAGAGCAAGATTGTAATGCGAAACAGCCGCTTTCCAATGATTGTAGTGTCTTAAGCAACTGGAGAACAGTCAGAAATCATCATCACTGAGCACTTTCAGCAAACTCACAAATAGTGCATCCTCCGCTCCTGAACTTCCTGGTTCTCCAACTTCCCGCCATCCCAACGGGTAAGACGAGTAATGTACTCATGAAGAATAGCTTTGCCACAAGCACTCGCAACGAGGGGAACACCACGGATATCACCCCACAAAAGAATAACGTCCTTCTCCTTTCCGTTAAATCCCTGTCTCATCAATTCATTAACCGTGGCTTTGAGATTGAACAATGGATGGTCGTCTGCAAGTTCATGAATTTCGGGCGGAATGTTGTAACGACCCTGCTTGATATTCTCAATACCCCACAGCCAGTCAACAACGTGTCGAACCCAGCTCTTGTGATACTTGATGTGTCCGTCTTCAATTTGTGAAACCTCCTTGAGCAAGCTTTCTCCCCAACCGGTAATGCACATCATCTCATTTTCCGCCGCCTTGGTCCGCTTCGCATTGCGGTATATATTGTTGACGACGCGCATCCTCTCACTTAATTCCTTTCTTTTAAGTGCAGCCAGCTCATAGTGACAGTCATCCTGAAAGCTCCGGGACTCTAAGCGCTCGAGAAGCTCCGGAGCATCTTTGAGAAACGATTTCTCAGACTGAAACATGGGGTCATGATAACCAAGAGCATGAAGAGTTTCCATTCTCGCGAGTGATATCGCGTCCAACGACGGCAAAAAGGTACCTTTTGCTTCAGCCTGAGTCTCCTCCACCGCTACTACAGGCAGACTGGGAGAATTATCAGTGGCACTAGCAGAGGTAGTATCCACAGAGGAAATATGAGCTGAAGTAGAAAGAGAAGAGTTACTCTTAGCAGAGGTAGTATGAGTAGAGGTTGTATTAACAGTAGTTGGAATAGTCACAACGGAGTCCTTGGAGGTGTTCGTCGGGCTCATAATGACAACGTAAGATTGCGTGGATTCCGTGCTCAATGGAGAGACCTGTCCCTCTTCATGTTCTTCAGACGCAGAACTGAGGCGATCGTCGGGCTGTTGGTCAGCGACCTCTGGGCTTTCTGACCTGGGGCTTTCCTCAGGGTCATGTGATGATACTGTAACTGTTGGAACCGGAATCTTCGACTTCAATGGGCTTCTCAGCTTGGATGGATTGACCGTTGCCGAGCGGGGTGTCCCTGGCTCGCTTCTCGTCCTGGATCTGGGGGTAGATGGGCCGACTTTGGATGATGTGACCGGCGAGTTTCTGCTAGAAACATTCTTCAACCCCAACTTGAATTTCGACGAAGGCAGGATGCCAGACGTACGGGATGACCTAACCGGAGACTGTCCAGACGAGAAACGCAGGGGGGGCAGCTTTCTTTCGTTCTCAGCCCCTTTGAAGGTTGGCCTAACTTTCAAGCTTGGAGTGAGTCTTCCTGTAGACACCTTCCGCACTGGAATGGACTTCTTGACAGCCACTGGCAGCGAGACCTTGGGGGATGTCGTCTCGGCCAACTGCTCATTCTCTTTGAGTTTCCGAGCCACAATAAACGTTCCCTGGTCGGTATTGATAGTTTCCCATCCAGAAAATGAGACAGACTGTTCGATCGGATTCGACGGCTGACTATTGACTGATGATCGAGCTGCGAGGATTCCGTCTGCGATTCGAAATGCAGGTGATGGATTCGGGAGTGACGGTAAAAACGATATTTTCCCGTGCGATGTAGCTGGAGTAACTGGGCTGACGATAGATAGACGAAGTTGAGGTTTGGTGGATTTTCCGGGGCTGCAAAACGGAGAGCCGATGGCCTTTTGCATGGCAAGCTCAAATTCCTTCACGGCGTCTATATGAGCTGTTAACACATCGTTCACACGGAGCTGTATCTGGTGAGAGTTGTCTTACTGGAGACCGGGGGCGAGCAGGTGCATGGATCGTGGGATTGACCACAGGGCTCCATTCTGAAGCGGAGAGAAGATACACCAATCGACTATTAGGTTGAGCGGAGAGGACGAGATAAGGTATCAGCGGAAGGGGCGGATGCTCGAGTAGAACAGCAACAGAGTTAGATGAAAGGAGAAGGATAGAGAGGAAGGTGTTAGTGGAAGTGAGGAGTGTAGAGAGGAAATGGCGGAGGGACGAGCGGGCCGCTGGCAGCTACCCAGCGGGAAGATGGCCTCTGAAAGGCCGAGAGTACCGTCCCGCTATCAGCTATCTATCAGCTTCATGACGTGTGCTGCTGTGTCTGACAAATTGATAAAGATTCCAATCGCTTTTCTTTATCCGTAAATAACACCCTCAAACTAAGTTGTGATGGGGTATCATGGCAATTGGCTCGACATCGCAATCATTTAAGCTGCATACAGTTCTAGTTACGGGTTTCTATTTCACATCACTCATCCCATTAGAGCATCCAGAATGACCAGGTGAAAAACAATTGGATATACGAGGTATATATACCAGCCGTCAATCAAGACACGAGAGCTCGAGCCATATCACATACCCATCACTCAAAAGAAAAACCCCTAACAGGTACAACAGACTCTCCCCGGTTTCTCCGAAAAAAGTATCTATACACAACACTTCGACAACAACCACCACCCAGGTTAGGTTGGCCGTCAAAAAAAATACATAGACCAAATCCACCCCCTTTTTTTTCTTTGAACCGAACCCGATCTATTCACAGACCACGCCCACACGTCACACTACACTACACTACACACTACGCCCGTACTCATACTCGCACGGTGTGGATTTAACCAATGACCAGCCTGCCCTCCTCGGGAAACCTATTGACAATATTCATCAGCATCCAAATCCTCAATTGCCAAGCCCCCCATATATCACTGGTACTAATGTGCCTACTGGAGCAGGAAGAAAACTTACTCATACTCCGGAATCTCCAAGTTCAACGGCGCAGGACCCCTCCTGATACGGCCAGAGATATCGTAGTGAGAACCGTGGCACGGGCAGAACCAACCGCCAAAGTCACCAGCCTCGCCAATCGGCACACAACCCAAGTGCGTGCAGATACCCAACATGACGAGCCACTCGGGCTTCTTGACACGGTCCGCGTCGGTCTGGGGGTCACGGAGGGACTCGATCTTGACGGCGTTGGCCTCCTCGATTTCGGCGGCGGTGCGGTGGCGGATGAAAACGGGCTTACCACGCCACTTGAGGATAATCTGTGAAGGGAGAATGTAAGTTTTTTTTTTATTTCCTTGAATTGGGTCGTGGATGTAAAATGGGGATGAGGGAATAGGGTGAAATTGGTAGTGGTGATGGTGGGTATGTGTAAAAAAAAAATTTGTGACGTACGTTCTTGCCCTCCGGAATGGCAGAGAGGTCGACCTCAATCTTGGCCATGGCGAGAACGTCGGCGGAGGCGGACATGTTGACGAGGAAGTCTGGTTTCCAATTGAAGGTGTACCCCGGTCAGCGATGTGATGATACACCATGATTGGATAGAAACCACGCCATTGTCATCCAGATGCCATTTGCATTTGCTTGTTTCCGCCCAATTGCCCTTCCAATCCGCTCACCCGAGCAGCAGCAACAACGCAATTCCTCGCAACAATGGCCCTGAGAACACTGGAACCCCCGACAGGAATGTGATTTCTGTGGAAGAGAGCCGACAGACCTTGGACAAGGGCCTTGGAACCGGCGGCGGTCAAGGCTCCCATGGTTCCGACCATGAAGTACTGGAACACCTTGTTTCCGGAAGTACTGCCGCCACGGTACTTGGAGAAGTCGGGGATCTTGGTGGTGCGATGAGAGCCCGCCTGGGCAAATGGGCTTCGGGCATCCGTCGCGGACTGGGTGTTGTACCGCACTTGTGTTGCCGCGGCAGTGACGGAGGGGTGGTGCAGAGGGGCAGAGGCAGAGCGCAGGGCCCGCGGGATGGTGTTGCGGAGAGTAGTGGCGGCCATGAGTGGAGAGTGCTTCGGGTGCCCGACGAGTGCGGAGTCGCGAGTGCTGGCGAGAGGGAGGGGGGGACGGCGGGGTGGTGGCGGCGGTGCGAGTGGTTGCGGCGGGAGGGTCGGAGAGAATTGGAGAGCCGGGTGAAGTCGTGCGTGTATTACTAACATCGCCAAGACTGACTCGGATTGGACAGACGACGCTCGCTTCTCCACATCTTTGAGTTGAGTATGATGTAAACACTGTTGTCTGATTTTTATTCTCTTCATCTTGTTATGATCTTCCCTTATCAACTATTACAAGCATTACCACTCATCGCCCAACTACTATACTCCAGTATACAGAGCACAGCGCCATTACAAATGATAAAAACAACCCCCGCCAAAACTCCTAGTAGATTACTCCATAAACCGGAACGCCAAATGATCTTCTCCTCCGTGTCCATGACAGGACTTAACATAAATCCAAAATCAACCCTCTCCCGCCTCTTATTTCCACATGCACGACCCCTTTCCCCTCAATGGACTGTTTCCAGGAGTGCAGCTCCCAGTCAGCGCTCCCCTTCCCGATGCCCTAACCCCAAAACCTTTTCCTCCACTCGGCGAGTCGAACCCATCGACCGCCTTGAACCGTACTGGTGTTGGCGTTGCCGGCGTTGGAGGTCTTTCGAAAACTTCATGCGCAGGAGTACCGAACTCAGACGCCGACACGGCCGCGGAAAACAGCTTCCTCCTGGGGCAAGGGCTTCCCCTATCATCAGTAACCATCTCTCCGCTGTTGCGGCCCATATCCACCGCCCAGTTCAGCCTCCCATAAGGTCGTGACTTTCTGGGCGCATCAGGCATTGGCGGCAAGGGCTCATCGTGCACCATTTGTGGCGCATACGAGTAAGGCTGGGCGCGAAACCGGTGCGCATTATGCGCATCATTGAAATCGTCGTTGCGAAATGGGCTTGAGGTCGGGGGCATAACGATGCCGCTGTCGTCGTGAAGACCAGTTGTTGAGGAGAAGCTCGAGTAGTCGCGGAGAGGTGGAAGGTATGGCTCCAGGCTCGGATTTCGGCCTTTGCAGTCGGGGCATCGGGCAGGAATGAAGGAGAGGTCTGTTGAAGATCTTGCGACGGGGGTGCAGTTGAGTGGACAAGTCGAAATAAGCTCGAGGTCCGTGGGTGCGCCGCGGTGGCAGCAGGTTTCGTAGAGGCGGATTTTATAGATGCACATTTTGGGTGTTGGTGAGTGGAGTTGGATGTAATCGTGGAGAGGTATGGTATAAACGGGAGAGAGAGGCGGAGCAGTAGAAGACGGGGCTGGACAGGAGGTAGTCCGGGGGGGAAGAGCTGGAGTTCAGGCGCCGGCGGGGTTGGAGGTCATGGCGGGGGCCTTTGTTGCGGCGCGCACGGGGGGGTTCGTCGCAACATGCCAGACGTTCCTTTGGAATGGTGAGGAGGATTGCAGCAGGGTTGGCCGAGGTAAGCAAATGGCAGCTGATGCCAGCGTGTTAACGGTGCGGAGGAGGCATCACGGGCGTCGAGAAGAAGCAGATGGACGACTCATGGAGTTTTGAGGAAGAGCGCAGGTGAGAAGCTGCGCATCACGGTCGTGAACTGTGGTCATCCATCTCCATGGCGTTTACGAGGGTGCACAACGTCGAGTGCACAGAGCCTCACCTCTCTTGCCTATTCATCCACCGCCAGTCACGAGAGTCATGAATCAGAGTTCTGTGTCCTTGTTCGCATATATGCATATTCGCTATCAAGTTCACATTCTTGTTTATCCAACTCCGAATCATTCGGAAATCACCTCGATTCTCTCGAGTTGTGGGGGTTCTGGATCGGGATTGAAGAACAGAACGGGGTTGTCTTGGAACCTGGAACAGCCCTGGAAACTTCACTCTCACTCCTTTTTCACAATCGATAACACCTGCTCCAGCGATCAAGAATTTAAAAGCAAAAGGACTGGTTCGTGACATTCATAACAGCTAACTAGATGTACATACAATCAATACAGGGCATAAAACCAAAATCCAGCCAAAGAAAAGAATACATGACCCACGACCACGAAAAGCAACACAAATATACGAATAGCAAGCCCATACCTAACCTGTCTAACCCACACTCCGTCTATTCCATACTCCCCGACTCCCACGCTTCCCACCAATCCGTTTTTGTTGTCGAATTAAACATTATTCCCGCTTCTCCGCTTGAGGGAAAACTTCCTCCTAATCTTCCCTCCAAGTCCCTCCATCTTGCCGGCAGTCGACGCGCTCCTCCTCACACCCATGTCAGTATCGAGATACTCTCCTGGCGAGCTCCCCGATCGCCCACGCGTGGTGACGGAGGCGCCTTCTTTGCTACTAAGTGGAACGGTTTGCTCCTGGAGTTCGTAGGCATTTTCTCGTCGACCGAGTTTTTCGGCTTTGGCGGCTTTTCGGGCGGCTTTTTGCTGTTTTTCGAATTCTTCTATGGTGTAGGAGGGCTCGCCTTTGCCCTTGAGATCTTCATCCAGGTATCGCTAAGAGGGGGGATATGTTAGATAGAAGTGGGATTAGGGGAATCAACGAGCGATGGGTGCAAAGGAGAGGGAGGGAGAATTTACAATATGATCCCATCGCTTGTAGTTTCCTTCCCGGCGGTGGATGTCGTATTCCTCGTAGTCGCCAACTCCGCCTACTCCAGGCGGATTTACTGCTGTTCCTTGTAGTGGGTAGTGCCTTGACCATGTCGTCAGCATTTGCGCATTGCGAACAATACGATCCCAAACTAAACAACAACTACTCACTTTTCCAAGCTGTCAATAATGTTGGCTCTCGGGGTTGCCCTAATGGCAGCCTCATTACTCTCCTTCAGAGCTTCCACAGGCGCATACCGGGGAATCCGATTCCTCGCGGCTAAAGTCGCCTCGAAAGGACCGTCATGATGTAATGCGATTCCGTGCGGGTTCACGTCACCCATCCTATCAATGGTGTCTGCACCCGGGAGAAGATTCCGGCGACGACCGTGACGGCGAGGAACATCTGAAGCGGAGGTTGAGCGGCGAGTGTGGTGGACAGGGCGGGATGAGCGTGGAGGTTGGCGGACAGAGGAGGCGCGAGATATGGTGGATGCTGAGGCTGCGTCGCGGAACGGGTTGTTTTCGCTCCACGTTGACGGGTCTATGGAAGTAGCGCTTGAGCGAGACTGGAGATGAGAGTGTTAGAAAGCAGAGAAGAGAGAAGTGGAGCAGGGTGTATTCATGGAAACTCACTCGGCTATGTATGGACATTGTGGGCAGCGGGGTGTAGAGTGTGGATGTGTGAAAGCGGCGATGGAGGCGGGATATGTACAAAGCTGATGGATTTTAAGATAGCGGAGAGGCGGATGGGGAGGGGTGGGGGGAGGTCCAGACAAAACGACGGTGGTGATGGTGGTGAGGTAAGGTTGTTGGGTGTTGGATGATGAAAGAACGGGGATCAGAGCAGAGCAGAGCAGAGCAGAGCAGGGCGCCCACCTCCAGGCCTGATGTCTTTATTGCTCCCCCCCCACTCCATTCTCCTTCTTCCCGGGAAAGTCCACTCTCCGGCTGAAGCTCCGCGTCTTTCTCTGGTCCCTGGCCGCGTATCTGTTCGCCTTGTCCTGGCCGCGTATCTGTTCGTCTTGTCCTCGCCTGTTCTCACGCCTTCTTGCCCGCTCCCGTCGCCCCTCTATTGTTGCTGGTTCGCTCAGATCGACGCCTACATCAAGGCAGCTTGTCATCCCTGCATCAAACGTCACCCACCTCCCACCCCACCATTCCCACCCACTCACCACCTCGTCCTTTTAGCCTGCTCTAGTCAAACACCCACTCCAGCAACTTTGCTCTCCTGTCGCCAGTCCCTGCGTCCATCATTTTGTACAGTCATGTCACAGCCACGTCTTGCCCTTGTCGATTACTCCGATTCTTCCAGTGATGACGAAGCCGCTCCACCGCCTCCAAAGCTCCGCAAGACCTCTGCCGACTCCGCCCACGCTCCGGCTCCGGAGTCGTTGCCGTCCACACTGCCCCCTCTGCCGTCCCGGTTCCTGGATCTTTACGCCGTGAATCCGCGCGTCGGCAAAGACGACGACCCGACCCTTCACGGCGGGAGGAAGAGGTCTATTCCGCATGTCCAGGGAAACTGGCCGACTCATGTCTATATAGAGTGTGAGCATCTCCCCGAGCTGCAGGGTGCTGCAATAGAGATGCTGGGCTGACGGAGAGGGAGGGTACTTGTCGAGAACAGAGTTCGACAGATTGGATGCTCTCTACAATGCAGCAGCAGATGCCGCGAAGGTTGCCGATACGGAATTCAAGCTCGAGACGCATCTTAAAAGTGATCTCGGGAGTGAGCAGCCGCTGCACGTCAGTTTGAGTCGGCCATGTGTTCTCCGCACAGAACAGCGAGAAGGTTTTCTTGAAACCTTGACAGACAGGATCTACAAAGCTCGATTGAAACCGTGAGAACATTCACTTCTACGAGCTGGAGAGGTTACTGATAGGATATAAGGTTTACAGTAGAGTTTACTGGCTTCAGCTGGGTGCGCAATCAGGATAGCACCAGGTGGTTTTTCGTGTTGGATTGTACCACTGGTCCGAAGAACGAGGTTTGTTGCACCTATGCAGTTTTTTCGGATGTCCATGACTGACAGTCCAGCTTCCCCGGCTGTTGGATCTCAGTAACCGCACAGTACAGTCATTCAACCAACCTCCGCTGTTGGGAACACACGGCGACGGCTCTTCCGGATTCCATGCATCACTTGGCTGGAGTTTGACGAAACCGAGCCCAGAAGTTGAGAAAAAGGTGGCGGAAGCAGTCAAGATGAAAGGCAATGGGGTCACGCTGGAGGATGAAGTGACCAAGTTGATGGTTTCGGTCGATGCCATCAAAGTGAAGATTGGAAATGTGCTGCACGTTGTTGAGGTTGGCGCACATGTAGGCGATGAAGCATGTGAAACCCGTAAACGCAGAATGTCGTGATAGGAGGAAGTCAGCAGGCTGAACATAGGCTACCCAATGGATGCAATGGAACTACCAGATACACATCAAATCATTTCATTGTCCCAAATAGGAACCAGTGCACCAATTATATGTGGGGGTGGTGTTGGGCATCTTGTGTTCCTGAAGCTGCGTTGACACTCTGCCCCTGCCTGCTGCTGCACATGCGAGAGACCCTGGCCCAACGTTCAATAAATTCAGTCCTCCTCTAGAATCCCCACTCCCGCCGGGTCCTCCGTTTTCCGATCCCCCCCAACGAGTTCAGCGACACCGAGGCTGTCTTCTACTGACACCCACTCTCCGCCAGCTCGCCTCTCACCACCGCCGCCATGACCCAAAGCTGGATGGACACCCGGACGACCTCTGTCGGCATCAGTATGTTTCTCCCGACACCTCCGGCCTCCTCTTACCCGCATGCCCCACGAAACAACGTCTAACAGCTCCCAGATGAACGTATCAAGGCCCACGAGCTCCTCGCTGAGGACCAGCTCGTCCACCTAAAATCCTACCGCTACCAGGCCGTCGACAAGTCCTACATCTCCCGGTATATCCTGAAGCACTACGTACGCCCACATCGTGACACCTCCGGTTTCGCGCCCGCAACACTCCTGGAACTGCGCTGACCACGGAGTGTGACAGTGGAACTTTATGGTGGAGCTTCTCCCGCGTTGGTTGGCCCCAAATGCGGTCACCCTGATTGGCTTCTTCTGTATCCTCATCAACGTGGTGTTTCTGGTCATCTGGATGCCGGACCTTGTGGGACCGGGCCCAACCTGGTTGTACTTTTCCTTTGCCGCGGGGTTGTGGGCGTATGTGCTCCCGGAGGAGTGGTGAAGAGGATGTGACGCTGAGAGATCGCAGATACTCGACCATGGACAATATCGATGGGAAGCAAGCTCGGAGGACAGGATCAAGTTCGCCGCTCGGTGAGCTTTTCGAGTGTGTTGAATCCAGCGTGAAGGGGCTGAATATTATGGGCTAATATCGGCTTCAGTCATGGTATCGACTCGTTGAACTGCACACTTGGTATATTATTTATCCCCCCCCAGACTTTACATATCTAACAGCCCAAACAGCAAGCTTGTGTGAAGCCGCCAGTCTAGGTCTCGGACCAACCCCCATCGGCGCTGTCACCGCCCTCATCCCCTGTCTCCCCATGTTCTTCTCCACCTGGGAAACCTACCACACCCACGTCCTCTACCTAGGCTACTTCAACGGGCCTACCGGTCAGTCCCCCCACCTCCTCCCATTCTCTCCACTAACCCTCCCTCAGAGGGCCTCATCATCGGCTGCCTCCTCATGGTCTTCTCGGGCATCTACGGCCCCTCCATCTGGTCGACCCCCATATCCTCCCACATCGGGCTCTCCCACATCTTCGGCCCCGACACCACCTTCATCGATCTCTGGCTCCCGATCCTCATCGGCTCCTTCACCTTCATCCACCTGCCCTTCTGCATCCACAACGTTTTCTCCGTGCGGCGACGCCAGAACCTCCCGATCCTCCCGATCTTCCTCGAGATGACGCCGATTGCCACCTTCACCGTCGCATGCTGTGCGTGGTTGGGAAGCCCGAATTCTTATATCTTGAAGGAAAACCATCTAGTCTTGTTTTGCCTTATCATGAGCTTTGTTAATGGCCGCATGACGACAAAGATTATTCTCGCGCATCTGACGAAACAGGAGTTTCCGTATTGGACGGTTATGCTCGTGCCATTGGTCGGTGGGGCGGTGTT
Source organism: Ascodesmis nigricans (assembly GCA_004786065.1). Taxonomy (NCBI): domain Eukaryota; kingdom Fungi; phylum Ascomycota; class Pezizomycetes; order Pezizales; family Ascodesmidaceae; genus Ascodesmis; species Ascodesmis nigricans. Next base: position 539,530 of record ML220116.1, read on the forward strand.
GGCGAATTTGCCCGTGCTGGGATTGTACGTATCCCATCCTCTCCCCATCTCTCCCGTGGAATACTATGGTATATGATACAATGGACTAACGATCGGTTGTCATCATCGCGGAACAGGCCCGCCATCTCCCACACCCTAGAACTCACCTATCTCCGCTGCTACCTCCTCTTTGCATTCGTGGTGTATGCGCGCTGGGCCACACTGGTGATTAATGCGATCTGTGGGTACCTCGGGATTAGTTGTCTGAGGATTAAGAAGAATGCACAGCAGCCGCTGTTGAATGGTGCGGTTAAGAAACTTTGATTGTTTTTTGCTTTGGTGTTTTGGAGGCGGGTGGGGTTGGGTGACAGGGGTATATGGGGTTTGTGGAGGAAGAGGAGGGAGTTGTGACGATGCCGCGGGGAAGAGAAAGGAGGGGGCTCATGGGGTGAAAGAGAGTGAGGCTGAGATTTTGTGGCCGTAGGTTCGAGTTATGGGGCCGTCGGTGGTGGTAGGAGATCATGAGGGTGAGTATCGAGAGTTGGGCGGCGGGTTGAGAATGTGGTGTGGGTTGCCGAATATGGAGTCTGGCACTGTGTGATGGATGGGTTGGGAAATAATAGAGCCGGGGCTCGGAAAAATCACGACAACAACAACAACAACAACAACAACAACGACGACGACGACGACGACGACGACGACGACAACTGGAACTCCCTGATTCGGGATTCGGGACTCGGGCTCCTGGGGTGAAGCGGGGGAGTTAATGGATTTTCATGGATTACTTATTATGGATTACGAAAAAGACCGGGATATCCTATATGTTTTTTATTGTTCTGGTTGTTTTTATATGCTAACGACACGAATGCCCTTTGTTTATTGGAGTCGGTGTGGGGTTGTACTGTATGTGTACTCGGCATTGAGGGTGGTTTTCAACAAACGGACGTATAGAACTGAACGGGAGACGGGGTCAGTGCTGGATACCTAGGTATGGGATTAAAGGAAGTGAGGGGAGATTTTTGTTTATTAATGTCATGTATTTCTCGGGAGTGTGGGAGGCCGGGGATGGAGAACTCGAGTCAGATAGAAAACAACCCCCGAGCCGGGGGTTAGTTAATGATGATGCAGATGAGAGGACACAGAATCGAATTGATGACCATCAAGAACCAACGTCGTGAACTCTACAGTATCCCCTTCAAGTTTGTCTAGGCCATCCAAGCATTCCAGATTCAGGATAGCCAGTTAAGAGTCGGCTGAGTGTGTGAGTTTTGGAGACTACTTGTACTTGCTGGATATCTCGAGAAATAAAATATGCCGAAATGGACTGCTAGTACTTTCCATTGAGTACGTATACGTTTGGATATGTTCGAAACTGGGTCTTCGGAGCGTGGTATGCCATGATCCAACATCCTCCATCATACTGGTACCTGGATTCTAATATAGCGAGAAGGAAGTGGTGGGCTAGAAGGATGTAGTGGTTGCGACGTTGAGCGAGGGTGATTGGAGGGAGATGAAAATGCGGTGAAGGGAGAGAGATGAAGACAGAGGGATAAAACCACCCAATATAGCGGGGATTGAGGCCGTGGTCGCTGACACTTATATCTCTCTAGCGACTAAACGAGTTAAGAGAGATGTGGATCTTGTAGCCAGTTGACACTGCCTTAGGGACGGGAGGTCATTTTCTTCAACAACCATGTGGTTGTACGGTGATTGCTACATGCGTAATCAGATCAGCCGGCCTGTGATTACGAGCTAATTGCCAATTGATTCCAAGTTATTGGTAGAGCTTGATGATTGTAACACTTTCCAATCATAGATATTGCAGTGAGCATCAATCAAAATTACCAATCAAGTGTGTATTCGAGTAATACCATATGTGCAGGTAGACAGTAATATGGTGATTACTGGGCCGCTACAATGCTCCGGGATCGGTATAATCACGGAATGAACACCTAGTATAGATACGCTTGCGGATTATTGAATACATGAAGAATGATTATTATTGGGTAACGAATTATTGTAGATATACAATTTGAACCCTGATAAGTCTTGCACGTACCCAACAGCTGTGTTTCCTCCCATCACCACATCACTGGGCCCACGCCGCATCTCTCTCCCTCCCTTATTAACAAGAGGGCGCAAACTGAAAGTCTGAAATTGAAAAGTTAGCAAGCATGAAGAAGCTACCGTGGACTTAGGGCCCTGGTGAAGCACCTGGCGCTGAAGCAGCGAACATGATTGAAACAGGTAGTGGCGTTGGGAAACAGGTGTTGAAGGCAGCGGATACGTATGTGAAGGTAGCGGATGTTCAAGTGGCGGATGTGGAGGCAAAGGGAGAAGTAGGTGTTGGAGAAGCGGGTGTTGGAGAAGCGGGTGTTGGAGAATTGGGTGTTGGAGAAGTGGAGGCCGCTGCAGAGGTAGTTTTAGAGGCAGTGGGCGTGGATGTTCCATGGGAGAAGCCACGCAGCGATGGTGAGGAGTTCAATAGATGTGTATAAAATCACATTACCTCATCACCACAGTAAACTCCGTCTCAGCGAGACCACAACTGCTGGGAAAATCACCACCAGCAGACCAATTCTGACCCATGTTCTCCTTCAGCAATCATAAAGAGAGGAAGCATAAATCTTCACTGTTGTATTGAGCGCTGACCATGGTCATGGGGCCATTGTACACTGCTAAGAATTATGTACACATCGAAGGCCATGAATTCCCTCAGGCGGTGGTTGAAGAAAACGGCAACCCGTTGCTAAGGTACCCTGGCCTCATCACAGCAGCACAGTGATAATGCCTAAGTTAGAAGATACATTTGTTCTACAAACGGACTTGCTGTCAACATTTTGATATTCATAGCTTATAGCCCCTCAGACGAGTGCGATATATCTGTTACATCTTCCCTCTCGCTCTCCTCATCTTTCCGTCTGTTCCCTCTTTCCCGTACTCTTCTCCTTTTGAGACCTCCTCTCCAAATCTTCTGCTGGTCCAAGTTCTCTCCCGACCCTTTCTGTCTCCCGTGAGCTTCCGCTGGGTCTTCTCTCCGCTGTCCGCTTCATTTTCCCATCTGTCTACTCTCTTCCTTCTGCTTCCTCCTTTCATTCAAGACCACCCGCCCAATCCCCCCCTCCCTTGTCTGACTCCTCTCCTGGTCCGCTTCCTCAGCAGTTTTCTCTCCACACCCGCGTTCTCTATCTCATCCATCCCCGTCTTCTCTCCGGCCCAATCCCCCCTCTCCCGTCCATCGTCTGAGTTGTCCACAATCTACTTCCCTTCCTTCGTCCGCATGCTCTCTATGTCCGGGTCGTCTGTTTAAAGTCAAAAATCCTGTGGATTATGGCAGCCGGAGTTGGAGACCTGGTCGAAGAGTGGGTCGAAACCTTTGAGCTGTGACATCCAGTGAACACGAATAGTGGATTCATCCGAATCTGGAGGTACAGTATTCTCCCTTCATCAGACTGGCCACAACTTGCTAACTGTGGAGCAGCCATAAGCCCGTTAGATGCCGAACGTGAAAGTAGACGATGAACACAACTCGAATATTGGTCAGAAGACCTGGGGATTGCTCTCCAAGCGCTCGAGTCCCACCGGGGTCACCGCCTGTTTGAAGGTGTGAAGGAGACTGTCGGCCGCCCTAATGGATTTGAGCAATAATTCCATGATGTTGAACCCAGCGAAGCGCGGTCAAGAGTTCGGACGTCATGCGGAAGAACCTGAACCCGGTGAGTAGAGTGCACGAATCAAACATCCGGTACATAGATAGACACTTTTTGGGTGGGGTGCTCGAAAGTCGAGATCCAATTTATCTACTGGCATGGGGACATGTTGCGCGGCATCCATGACCCTTCCAGACATGGAATAGTGTGGATTGATCTGAAGGCCAAGTTCTCAACTGGATTTGCCATGCAATGAAAGGTGAGCTGATCCACGAGTACTAGAATAACAACGATATACACAGAGCCGTGGGTCCACGAAGAAAACAGGTGCTGAAATATCCTTGCACTAGGTACTGGCAATCCTTTCATCACACCCCACGAGGATCTGAAGAACCAACACTGGCCACATGAGTGCATGCATTGGGCATGTTGTGTAATTACGCTCATTCCTCAATCGCAACGAGGTACATAAACAGGACACCACGGATGGGGCGGGGCGGTTCCCTAACCTCGCGGAGAATGCGTATATGTGGCACGGTCTCCCAGACCCCTCTGAAGTTTCCCTCGAACCATCCCGGCATTCTGTTGAGCCCAAATGACGAGGTGAGCAACACCACTCTGCTCGTCGTCAACTCACTAATATCGTCATCGTTAGGCCGAACGTGATCAGTAACTCCGGCAATCCATAACACCCTCGGATCAGTTTCTCACGCGTTATAGTCTTAATTTTTACCATGCGGTACAAATGGAGATCTGGGATAAACAACTTTTCCTGGGATCGCTCACTGAGAAACCACATCGCGTTCTGGACTGCGGGACAGGTACTGGCATCTGGGCTTTGGATATGGCGCACCAGTCTCCGTCTGCAGAGGTCATTGGCGTTGATGTAAGTAGCTTTCTACTTCTCTGTTCGAAAAATTTTAGGGACTGATTATTCTAGTTGTCGTCAATCCAACAGACTTGGGTTTATCCCAATGTAAGGTTCCATACAACCCTTCGAGAGCTGTTCCCATACTAAAGCCCTGAAAGGTGCGATTCGAGATCGACGACCTTGACCAAGAATGGATTTTCACTACTTGAGTATATGCGACATTCTCCTGAAATTACATACACTATCTAACGTTTCGTCCAGACTTCATCCACAGCCACCTAATCTTCTCCGGCATCCAGTACCTATCCCCATCCTCACCATCACCAACCACCCCCGATATACTAGTATGCGCCTTACCTTTGATCTAACAATGCTCCCCTTTACCGTAGTTACATGCCTCGCTTCGGAGAAATGTACGCATATGCAAAATCTGGCGGCTGGTTCGAATTCACGAAATTCAGTTTCTCGCTCCATTCTGACGACACTTTGACCAAAGACACTAAAACGGGGTTTTACTTTGATTTGTTTACGGAGTGTGTGGAGAAGGTGGGAATACATCTAGTACAACCAGAGGTGAGAAAAAAAACCTCACCACGGGAGGATGAAGGAGGAGGAGGAGGAGGGGGGGGGAGTTGAGATCATCGAGTGAGTGAACGAGTGAGTACTAATGCAGATCTGGGTTACGGGATATCGTTGAGCTTGCGGAAAAGGCCGGATTCATGGATATAAAGGTTATAAAAAGGAAATAGCCGTGGAGCGCTTGTTGAGTTGTGGGACCCCCGTCCCTTTTTTTTTTCTCTCCAAGAAGGAAGTTTGGTGTTGAGACCGAATGGTTATGAATAGTTGTGAAAGGTATCCACCCTCCACAGCCTTTTGCGGCCGTCCATCGGTAGTGGCTGTCACACCAGGACTTACCCCGCGGCACAATATCCAGAGACACAGTATTCTTCGCAGGTATTTTGGAAAATTTTCTGTTGCTGATAAACTATACAGGCCGAGAGATAAATGGCTCAAGCACGTCGGCCGAATGTAAACACCTCCACCGCTTTCTTCTGCCACTCTTCTACCATCCTATAGCTTTATTCAATGTCAAACACCATGTTTCCAGGATAGCTGCCGGCGCCGACGCATTGGAGGTAACCCTCTCCCTCTCGCCTTCTTTCGTTTTCCCTCTTTTTCCAATTCCCCCCTCCCCCAAGGACCCCTTATAAACAACCACTAACACCCCGCAGTCCTACGGTCTCGCATTATTTAAACGCCATGGCGGCTTCACCGAAGAAGAAGGGAAGAAAATATGTAGCGACGCCGTAACAGAAATCCAGACGACGACGCGCGTGAATGTCTACAACTGGATGTAAGTGGCATACCCACGCTTGTTATAATTTGTTGCTTGATAACTTGAATGCTGACTTGCGTTGTTGTATAGATGGCACATATATGAACAGAAGCCGAAAGATTGATTTGGCCGAGGATTGGGGCAGATGGTGGTGAATGAATGTTGGCTCACCTGAAGTTCAACTTTGGGCCTTTTCCGTGTCCGAGGGAATGGAAAAAATCTGCTGTACTCTAGATCAGTTAAGAGTACTCTATCGAGCGATGAGGTTATTATATTACAGTCACAGTGGACGATTTTTTTCTCAGCCGTGGGTGTCGCAGGTGAGTCTATAGGCCAATTTTGGCGCATGTCACTCGAATACCATTAAAATTCCGGGGTGTGGTCTTCAGATTTGCATGATTTATAGCTCTATATCTGGTTTAACAGTACAACTTGTTGCCCAGTTCCAAGTATCACACTCAAAGGCATCTTGCAACCCCTCATTGCTAGGTATAGTACCCCAAATTCTGCAAGAAAGTGGATCTGATTGGAAGGGTTCGTAGCTTGGTTTATTGCTGCTATCATAATATATCTATAACCCCCCTCGTACATATCTGACTATCACCGTGTGTAAATCCGAGGGAAAAACATGTCAATTCCATGGAACTTGAACTGCCTTCAAAGACTGCGACATAAAAAGAAACGATATAATCCCCGAACCGAAGAAGACTATATCAACCGTACTGCAATCAAAACACATTGCAGCGTTAACTACGGAACGTCACATTACAATCCTCCCAGTAACATGCAGAAACACCAACCCGGCGCCGGGCTCTGTGTTATTTGTGAACAACTTAAAAATCAAAACTTGACGCCTATAAAGCCTTGACGTGGACCTTGAACGCCATGAAAAAAATGGAATAACACAAATGCGAGTAACGAAAAAGCCCTTCCTTGGACCACAATGCAAGTGCCTGAAGATCCACACAGATACATGTACCATCTTGTAGAGCCCCCGATTCATGATCAAGGATCCGCGGCCAGGTATGGTGGCGCCTCGGCGATGTCGAGGTCGTCATAATCGTCGCCCCAGTCAACTTCATCTTCAGCATCGTTATATGTTGGTGTAGATGCCGCAGACGGCTGATGGGTGTCCACGGTTGCAGTGCTCCCATCCTTGGTGCTGACGACATCGAACGGAGTAGAAGTGGTCGCCCCTTCTGTCACTACCGGTGCGGCGAGCTGGGATGTGGGAGAAGGTGGCTTCGGGTTTGCCGACCCATCGAGATTCTTTCCTTTCTTCGAAGGTGAAAGTGTAATTCCGAATTCTTCTGGATCCGTTGACGGGGACCGCCTCTGTTTCTAACTGTCAGTGTCATTGCAATCACTGATCTCAAGCAGATACACACCTTGAGGGATTTTTCAAGAACATGCTCAGCCTCAGGGCGTGGAACCTTCGATTTCACCGCCCGCTTAAATTCTCATTAGAAAATGTCATGATGATCATAAATTAGATTATCACTTACCTCCTTGCGGATTTGCTCCTTTAGCTCCGCTGCTCTTGCGCTCGGGTCTTTGATGTCCCTCAGGTTTACCCCAAACCCTGCACTTCCTGGCTTTGTGACGTTTGTGGCTTTGACCTTTTCACTTTCGTTCTTCTTTACACTTTCCACTACCTTTTTTCTAAGCTCATCTATACTGGGTTTTGAGTGCTGGGCCTCGGGTAAGACGACCATCTGAAGCGCCTGTTTTGGGATATTGGTAACATGGTTTGACTGGAAAGCCCGCGAATATCAGTCTGTTTTCTTCACCTAGCAGGACTGGGGCCTTACCGACGACTCCCCTTGAGGGCAAGGCGAACTATACCGTTCGACCTCAAATTCTGTACTTTGCAGATGCAATCGGTGTCTTCTGGCAAAGGCGATGCCCCTCTGAAAGCGCGGGGACGTGCAGATTTTTCCACGTTCTGAATGAAAATTGTCCTGGCAGTCAAATTGTCTTTGTGAGTCAATGCTTGTGAACGTCCGTGAGTTTCTTTGCCGCCCTGGATTACGCGGATCCGGATACTGTGGCATAGACATTGGTGAGAAGCAGCCGTGTCGTGTACTTTGATCGATCCCCATTGTCTGGATATGAATAAGTGTATTTCCGAAACCTTGCGGATCCATGGATGCCGTGTAATTGCCGGCGAGGTCTCTTTGGTGATATTGATCCTGGCCAGATTGGGAAGATGTTTGGACGTTGGGCACGTTCTCTGCAGAGTAGGTTGACCTGTGCGAGTATTGACACTGCCAATCGTCATGGTCACAGTAACCGCGCTCAAAAAAACTATAACAAGGACGAAGACGGCGCCCCCAGTGACGAAAAGGGCAGCCTATTAGTTATCTATCAGTAATGAAAGACTTGGGTACCAGCGAAGGTTAAAAAAGCGACTGGGAGCATACCAGCCCCTCTAGGACAAAACATCCCGTTTGTGTTTTCCCAAGCATGACACCACTTACTACTCTTCAAGACAGGATGCCGATATTTGCACGTTTGCTGGCATTCCTACGCCTTAGTTAACCAAGAAGGAGGTGAGCGGGGTTTGGGTCCTTCTTACTGGGCGGGGTCTTGTAAAGTATTTCATGCAGTCTTCATATACCCGCTTCGGTTTATGAGTTGACGGGCACCTGTATTGAGTTACTGGTAACCTCTGAGTAGCCATCATTGCCTGGTTGACTCGCTGTTGTGTAGTTGTGATCGTGGCCGTGGGGTAGATTTGGAGCTGCCAGCGGGCGATGGGGAGGGACAATCGGCGGTGTGCTGCTGCCTGTAGTAAGAACAGCTGTAGGTTCGTAGCGGATGATGAGGAGTGGGGAACAGGTGAATAGCAATGAAGGTGGGTGGAGCAGGTGGTGGAAAGGTGATGTGGAGAGCTCAGGTAGCGGGAACGAAGTATGGAAGTAAAAAAGGAACATGTGGACTGCTCACGAACTGCCACATGGGCTGATACAGTTGTTCCCACAGCCCTAACTTTAACTACCTAGTTATAGTGCCTGGGTATATCATTCAGTGGAACTTTCCAGATATTTATCTAGGTGGACATTTTACCAAAAAAAGTGCTTATCCGAGTAAGCCTACAGCTATGCTTCGTACTCGCACCAGCTGTATTGGCACCGGAGGGTTGAAAAGCATTTCCGTCCATCCATGGCAAATATCTGCGGCTTTGTGATGGCAAAGATGAGTCTGTTCTTGCTTTGGGATTCCAAAAAATGTGCTCGACGCCTACCTAGGTGCCTGGGGACTCGAGCGTTTTCTCCCAAGGCCCAAACGAACTTGGAGATGCAATAGAAGTAATTGGGTGGCAAGCAATCAGTTTAGAGCAGATTGTATCAACTATAAGTCGAATCTGGATAATTTGTTCTTTCGCGATCGTTTCAACATCGACATAATGAGATCATTTACAACTTGTTTCTCCCTATGAGACGGGTTCATGGTGAGTGACTGGCGATGTACTAGCACGAGTCCCTGTGGTCGTTGCCAATCACGTGCCACAAATGAGTGACTTATTATGTATCGACCGTCTTTCTGCTGTTTTGACCATGCACTGGCAAGAACGTGTAATTCAAGCTTAGAATTGTTCAAATATATTAATGTAGCCGGATAAAAAAGGCACCTTATATTATCCTAAAAGACTTATTTCATCATCATGTGCACAGAGCAAGAGCAGGCGGCACCTTACGGAACGCCACGTTCCACAAGATCCTCATTATGCCACCAGACAGCCTCACCACCTCCCAGAACTTTGGACCCCACCTCGACACCACTCATCCACAGCAAATCCGCCGGGCTGGTGTTGTGGACACAACTGACCAGCCTTTCTTCATCCGAGGGCCTTCGGTACCGTGATGTGTCGATTGCCCTATACCACCACTGGTTTGAGGTTGACAGCTTGTCTGAAGATCTGAATCAACCCTCCTCATTCTACAATGGCAACGTCAAATTCCTCTGAACAATCCGCCCAGCGAGATATACTGTATCTTGCACCCCAGAAATCAACCACTACCGCCTCCGAACGTCCGTCATCACGCCGTAGCCGCAAACGCTCGTTGAGTGACGCTGAGTCTGGTATGCCTGAACTCCCATAGAGCGTGGTATGAAATTTGAATAAATACTAACTGGGATGATGTTGTAACACTCAATAGACCAGTCCGAGAAACGATTTTCTCCGACACCTACCGTCGATCGCGAGCCCGTTCGCATGTTACTTCGTGACGATATGAAAAACGATAATTGCCTACGAAATACTACCAGCTCGGATTCTCCAAAGCTTGAGAGCCCCAACTCTTCAAGAGGAAGCTCTGATAAGATCGACGCCCAGACTGAGATTAACGAGCTTGATCGAAGGACAGTGAAAAGCTCACAAGTGCCAGACCTCTTTGGGGATCGAAAGTTCGCCGTTATCATAACTCGACCGCGTCCGCCACAATTGGAGAAGACACCAGAATCTTTGGGCGATATCGATAGAAGAGCGAAGAAAAGCGATCAAACACGAATATCCAAATTGCGACTACAAGAGTTCAAAAAAGCCCATTTCCGAAGTAGTTCCAGCGAGAACTGCAGCAACACCTCCAGTCTGGGCCCGAATCGGATTGATTCTCGTAGCGAAACGCCAGAGACGACGATGCCGCTAGATATTCGACCCATTAACAGCACTCAGAATGTGCCCGTGGAGATGGAGGATGAGCCCTCCCTTGCGACGCTGCAGGAGGAATCCACAGCCGACAAACCTATAAACACCGCTTCAACCATCCGTTCAGGCTCTAAGAAAGCGGGCCATCCCAAAGCTGCAGCAACACCAGAAAACCCCCCACCACGTACGGGGGTTGCGACTGCGATTTCTCAACGGGAAGGATCTGCCGAGCAGTCTTCAGCAAAGATTTTCAATGCCGAATTGTTTAATCAGGCCCCGAAATCTCAGCAAATGGTTTGGTGGACAAGACGGTCGATTCAAAATCTAGAAAAGAGATTGAACGCAGAGGGACCTCGGGCTTTGACGCCCTCTGATTTTGAGGGTATTAAAAAGAAGCTTACGCAACTCTCTTACTACGATTTCAACAAAGACAAGGAATTTTTTGGAACTTCTAAGATTGCCAAGGCGGTTAAGGTAAATACTCTCCTTTGTTTTTACTGTCTCGGTCTACACTGTGTAGTCACTGACTTGATATCAGCTTTTGATGGATCGAAAAAAATATGGGGATGACATGGCGGAAATGGCTACCGAACTTTATACTAGATGGACGTCCGGAAATCTTGGAATTGCACCCCTCAATAGCGCTGTCTTTGAAGACATAGAGGATGACACAGCCGAATCTGAGGACTACAATGATGGGCCTGCTGGTACTGGCCGCGTCGGTTTCCAACGACTGTCTGCTGCCGCTCGACAACTCATGGTAGGGGTCACATCCACCCGGAACGTCAACGGTCGCCTGGTCAATTCATTAGACCCCAATTATGGCGACAAGAAAGGTTCTGATATTTTTGGTCATAACGATCTTACGGTAGGCCAGTGGTGGCCATACCAGATTTGCGCTCTCCGCGATGGTGCCCATGGTTCATTCCAAGGTGGAATTTACGGCCGTGACCAAGTCGGCACCTTCTCCATCGTTACCTCTGCAGAATCGAAATACTCGGACCGAGATGAAGGAGATGTCCTGTACTATTCCGGCTCTTATGACGACCCTGCCAACGACAATGACACCGCGCCACAACTCACGAAGAACACTCGTCTCCTCCTCAAGTCAATCCACACGCGAAAACCAATCCGCGTTATCAGGAAGGGCCCTGGTAAAAAGAATTCGTTCTACCCGAGAGCTGGATATCGCTATGATGGCCTTTACCGTGCCATGAACTATGAGATTAAGAGTGGGCGTGAAGGGCAGAGGGATTATTACCGTTTTCGTTTGGAGAGGTGCCCTGGTCAGGTGCCGTTGACGGACCCTTCGATCAAAGGCCATCCTTCGAGGTCCGAGTACGAGATGTTCATGGAGTTAACTACGAGGAATTTGTAAATGGCGATTTTTTGGGGAGATTTGATACGAGTCTTTCTTTCTTCTTTTCTTTTCGTTGATAAAGGCTTGGGAGCGGATGTGTTGTTGGTGTTTTATGATTCCAAAGGATAAATACCACTTTGATCTGGATCTGTATCTTACGAATATTACCGGTGACTGTAATAACCCATCCCGTGGACTTGGATTTCATACATGCATCAAGGGCGTTGTACTTGTAGACGCCTCCTTCCTGGTACGTCTTGGTCAGATGCAAAATGCCCTCACTTGCTATCACTCTCACTCACATTCAGTTGGCCCACATACTTACATCAATCGCTCGCTCGACATCTATACCAAAGACACAAGCCCTCGTTCGTCCCCACCTTGTTCGAAACAAGCATCTATGGGGTTGGTTCACACACCAACCACGTTGCCGGCTGACCTCAATCCATGGCGCAAATGTCGTCTCAGGATATCGCCACTACCATGAGATGGATAATGAAGCCACATTACGAGATTCCTTGCTGCTGGGGGTCACAAGACGTGTAAGTGAAGGTTTCCAGGAGAGTTTTGCGTGGTGTTTTGCTTAGTCTTCTGATACACTTCAAATTCAACCCCAATCGCCGGTATATTGCTTCTTCCATAAACATGGCCACCTGGACACAAGAGTCGGAACGCTCGCTTCTCAAGACGAATCAAGCAGGAACTGAAACACTAAATGAGGCAGAAAGGATTCGGCAGATGATCCGTTGAACCCTATAACACCGTCGGCGTTTGCATCTGGGCGCTGAATTGCAGCCTCTCCTGCACATGAATGCACAACTGAGTCGCTGATTTTCACGAGCAACGTAACTGGCATGCGGAATATGATTCCTGTTTCAGAAGCTTTGAAGAGGATGAGTTTGACTCGGATATTTGCCATGATTGCATGCAAGAAATGACACGTCTGTTGATATCGCTAGCTACGAGGCATAACACAACTATTATGGATTTCATGGTAAGCTACGCTACACCCACTAATCTCTCTTCTTCCGCACCAGATTACTTCATCACGTAGATAGCCACCGTCAAAATCTCCCCAACACTTGATTAGACTCCGCGCTAAACTTGAACAATCGCATGTCGTATAACGTCCGGAAAAGACCGCTTCCAGCATGTTCCTGGCTAACAGTGTTACAGCGGATCGGCCCGCGAGCACAGTAAAACGTGCCAAAGTTGAAGGATGATGAAAGCCTTTCTCTCGGGCTCGATCACGGCCATCGGTGCCAGTACATACTCGTACCTCAAGCAGGCCCGGTGTCGCAAGGCATGCTGCCACCTCCTAACCAATGACGAATGGCGCTGGAAAAGAGATTGTCGTCCTGTTGCGGGTTTGCGTCGGTGGCGTACTGACCGCAGCGGCAGTTTTTCTTCCAGTTATCGGTACATTGACACCAGGAAGTCATCACGCTCCAACTCCATGTAAGATGGCATCGAAAGGTCCCGACCGGGCCTACCCTTCGATCCCATCTTATATGGTGCTGCCCAGCGTCCGCCTCTGTGGTCAATCCCCGTTTCCGAAGAGCTGGCGTTGCATATTCGGTGAAGTGTCCAGAGTTGTGTGTCCAAGGCGTTCGTTGCTCATCTGAGGGCGGAGGTGGCGGCGATAGGCATCGAGAAACCCGTCCAAACGTAAGACGCGAGAATCTTGGGCGGTTCAATGCTGGGCTCGAGGATGTGCAGAATCTTTGCCGTGGGATATTGTGCCGTGAGGTGGAGAAGGAAAAAAAAAGAGATGCAGAGGAATCCCCGGGGGTTTTTATGTACACGGCGACGTTCCCTCCCAAGCGAGTAAACCGTTCTCTATCCACCGCACACACGAGTGTGAATTTCATTCCAGACTGCGGCGTCACAATGAAAGGGCACTGAGGTTCTCGCGAGACAAGCTTCCTATCCCTCCCCAGTGCATCATCACCAAGTGTTGGCCGCAAGGGCAATGGGGTCCTCAATGGGATCGCAGGTATGATCCAAGCTCACCAACTCGCCGATATCCCCTTTCCCGTCTTACTGGAGCGTTCGTCTCCGCGGACTGGCGGCAGGATTTCTCTCGAATAGTTAGACTAACCCTCAAAGGTCCACCGATGTGTTGTCACCTTATTGATGTTGGAGCCAGCGGTGTGGTCATTACCCTACAACATAGTGACGGTGAACACGTTAAGTCCTGGCCCACGGAATTATCAGGAAAGGCGTGTGATCATAATCCCACTAGAAGGGTACCTGGCTTGAGACGAACATGCCACATTCGTAAGCGGTTTGTCAGGCCACTACTACACGACGATGGGCTCCCAAAGTGTTCAGGCAAAGGCAGAGACTTTTTTTTTCCCCGCCAGGCATCCGAAGTCTTCGGCGGGGCAGTGACAGGCTTGGTGCATGTTCTTGGTAAGCTCCTACGCCGGGGCTTACAGTGGTAAGCGTGGTCTTAATCGCTGGCGCGAGAGACTATCGGGCCGGCGGATATGATATCTGACCTTCTCACATCATGAATGGTCCGTGAACGCCGGAAAGGCGCCTAAAGTTTCAATCCCTAACATACTCTCTGGAGCTACAGCCTTAGAGCGACACCTGAGAGTGTTTCCAGAATGTTGCAGATCAAAAACGCATCGCTACTGCATGTGTTTCTGGATGAAGAATGGTTTTTTGGGGCCACGGCGAAGAGGCAAACAGTCCGGCTAGCATTCTCGCCGCCTTTTCCGCCAAATGATGTGATGGTGAGAGCTGCTGAGCATCTAGTGGTGGTTGATTGGTACCAGCATGTCGGGAGAGGACTTGAAGAAGGGCCGTGTTAAACTCAATGTGGACAACCAAAGTTAGGATCGCACAGACGTGTCACTAAGAGGGCTTATTTGGTGTTTAAGGCGTCTGAGACGACTCAGTCATGAAGTCACCACTTGGGCCGCCAACGCCGTTATGTTCAGACACCACGGCAGATTCGGAGTAGCAGCACATGCTATCACTCGATGATTGTCCAGATACGGACTTGATCTGGCACTAACAACACGACCAATCTCGCAGAGCGACACCAACTCCGCCAACTCCATTGTGCACCATCAACTCTCACATCCATCCTCACCACCACCACTGCCTACAACTCAGCTCTCCGCACCGCTAACCCGAGGACAGCCCCCCCCGGCGAATGATCATCTTAATCGGACCCTCCGCCCCGCTCTGAACTGTGTTCGGTATCCGGCTTCGCTCATTTGGGACCTGGATCGCAAACTAGTGGACTTCCGTTGCTGTATTCGTTGGCACACGATCTCGACCGGCGCTGGGGAGCACCGGAGCCCAGCGTAGACGAGGGCCTCGACATCGAACGCTGGGCTGGGGGTGTTGCGCTGTGATGATGCCCACCATATCGTCTTTGATGCCCATCGCTGCACTGGTACCACCTCCGCACACTACAACAATTATGTCACGAGGGGATGATATCCACTCTCGGCGCCTCATGGAAATCATGCTACTGCAGACGCGCCGCCAACCATCATTCCGCTCGATCCACAGAAAGCGTGGGCGTAGCTAGCCGTTCCCAATGCAGCATTGGGAACACCATCGCTGTTTGTATTCATCGCAATTCACAGCTCTCAATGGTTCCGCGTCAGAGAAAGGAGGCTTCACGTTGCGCGACTCCATTGCCACTGCGGACCACCTCCAGAATCCAGGATAGGAAAAACTACGGCAGTTGCGTGTCTGCCACGGGCAACTTGACACGTTTTTTTTTGCCTCAAGAGGATCCACCGGATGATGAGGAGTTGGAAATGGGGGATGGAGAATGGATGGGATTCGGATATCGGATTTGCCGGAGATGTCTGTGACAGGGAAGTTGGCCTCCTGACAAGCCTGCCGTGGTTTGGGCTCAGTTTAGTGAGCAGCCACTGCCGCGTGGCGTTCCAGATATTGTAAGCTGGCGCGATTACCGCCGTCATCATGGCTTGGAGGATATCTGTTTGATTCAACACAGACACATTCAATGGCCGTCAAAGCTCTGGGAGTCATGAAAGCGACATTCAACGGGATCGATATCAAGCATCTCGAGACGGGGGACGATTTATTAAGTCAGGGTGAGCAATGGGCTTATCACATTGCTAAAACCCGGTCTCATACAAAACTCACTTCGTTCCTGCTGAAGCAGCACGTCCGGGGGTATCATCCACTTCTATGGCGAACGGTTAACACGGAAGAGCCCCAGATGGTATTAGGGAAGAAACACCACATTGAAAATTATACCTGGACCTGGAATAGATGTCTGATGGTATATCATGACTATTACTTTGGACGACCGATCCAGAGCCTCTCAATCTTAAACACAATTCTTTATTAATGGAGGACAGTACTCTCAAACTGTTATGGGGGAATACAGCACGGTTGGATTTGAAGATTGGCCTATCGTGATTTATTTCCGTTGAATGTAATGAAAAGTCCATATCGATGTCAATGGTCTTCACATTGATCTCGCCATGCTTTGGGCCTGGAATGACCTCAATCCTTGACATCATATACTTTTATGTTGCTTATGTCAACTAAAAAAACCTGGCCTTATGAGATCCTGGCTAAATGTTGAAATCACTTCTAACATCATAATTCATCACGACCATCTGTTAAATCTCCCTGTCAACTGTCACAAACCCCCCCTCCTCCTCCCTCATCCTTTGCTCCTTCCATTCATCCCACACCTTTCCGTTCCTGTGTTTCTCCTCTCTATCCTTTCCACTTGCATAATCCACCACACCCCTCATCCCCTCCTTCAGATCGTCATACCGCTCCCTCACCATTTCCCCGGCCCCCCTGACCGCATCCATGGAGTACTCGACCCACCTAAAACTCTTGGGATACCTCCTCTCCACTGCCGCCTTCAACATATCCTTCAACAACAGCTCTTCATCAATCATGAGGCGGGCCATCTCCTTCAGCGTCGACCTTCGCATGCGCCGCAACGAGTTATTCTGCGGCGAAATGGCGACCAATTTCCGCAACACATCCGCAGAGACGATATAAACCTTCTTTGGGAGCTCAATCTTTTCCTCCCCCTCCCTCCTCTCTCCCGCCTCCGCCACCCTCTTCTCCACCTCCCTCATATTCCGTCTAAAATTCTCTCTGGTCTCCTCGACAAACCTGCTCTTACACCTAGCAAACAACATCTCCTCCGTCTCCTCCTCTTCTTCCTCCCAATCAACATTCTCATACTCATCGCCATCGTCATCATCATGTCCCTCCTTCTCCATCACCGCCTCCTCCTTCCGCATCTTCTCCATCTGTACCATATTGCCGAGCACCAAATCCGCACGGCTCCGGACTACAAACACGGGCACGTCGAATCTCCGTGCGTGCTCCAGCACTGCTGCATCAACCTCCGTAAACCGATCACCGTACACGAGGACAATAAAGTCGAAGATATACAAGCCCATGTCGATGAAATACTGTGCCGCGGGGATGTTGAGGGTTCCAGCGCCAGGGATATCGTACCACACGAACCGGAAATACGGGGAGGTTGTGCGTGGGTCGGGGTACCGTGTTGGGGTGAGGGTGGTCTCGATTTGGCCGGTTGGGGCGGAGTTGGGGGTGTAGGGAGTGAGCCCGCGGAGAGAGTTGATGAGGAAGGATTTACCAGTGCCAGAGAAGCCGCAGATGGCGAAGTGCAGGAGGCAGGGGTCGTAGGAGTGGCGGTGGAGGGTGGATTGGAGTTGGGAGGCGGTGGGCCAGAGGGTGGGAGTGAGAGGGGGGGAGGTGGTGAGGGTGAGGAGTTGGGATTCGAGTTCGGCAATGCGGGAGGCGGCGGAAGGGGGAATTTCGTCGTCGTCTTTGGTGGAGGAGGGGTCGAGATTCTTTACTTCATCGGCATTCTGGGGTTCGGCTTTGTCCTTCTTGTTGGCAGCGTTGTTGTCGGTTTCTGGGGTTGATGCTCTCTCCGCCACCATCTCAGCCTTATCTCCTTTCTTCTTCTCTTCCCTCTTCTTCTCGTCCTTCTTCTTCTCGTCCTTCTTCTCCACCTTCCCCTTCCCTTTTTCCACCTCCTTCCCACCCTCCCCCTCCACCACCGGTGGCGCCTCCAAAAGGAACCCCCTCCCCTTTCCATCCTTTCCATCCTTTCCACCCTTTCCATCCTTTCCCTCCATCTCCTTCTTCCTCCCCCCCACAGCCTCCTCCCACCTCCTCTCCATGGTCTCATCACTCCCAGAATCCCCAACATTTTGCCTCACCACAACCATCGTACGGTTATAAGATTTCGGGCGACCCGTAAAGAGGCTCGACACCGTGTCGAAGATGTCAAGGAGGGTCGAGTGGACTGCGCCCATTGTTGCTTGCTTTTTTTCGGATGCTTTTCTGGCTTGTTGTCTGTATTTCTGTTCTGTGTCAAGTTATTGGCGAGTTTGTTGATGGGGAAGGGCGGAACAGAGGCGACAAGAGACGGATACGACAAGAAGGAGGAGCCAAAGAAGGGTCGAGAAAAAAAACCCCTGGCGGGCGGGGTGGTAGGTCGAAGACTTGAAGGTTAATCTACCTTGCAGGGTCCGTGTATCTATCCGTCCGTCGAGTTCTTCGAGTGATTCTCTGTGTTTCACTCCCGGATGAAGTTGCTCATCAATCGTCAATCGTCAACCGAGTCTCGTAGTCTCGTATCAATTCGACCTCACGGTAGTCTGTACTGTATCTCCCAAAACCAGATACGCAGGTAAAAATACCGGGGGAACTGGGGAAGTAGGGAACTCGATAGTGTGGAGTGGCTCTGGATGGTATGGTGGTAACAGAGAAGTGGCGGTGCAGGGCGAGTGCTTCTTATACCTCCCCCTCCCGCGCCATGTTGGAGGCTCAACGCTCAACGCTCGCTCGAACCACAAGCAGTGCTGTGTGTGCCGTCTGTGTGTGCTGTGGCGAATGTGGGGCTTCTATCATGAGGGAGGGGTAGAAATACCACGTCCGCCCTATCGACGACAAATATTTCTACCATGCAACATGGGATATGTTGAGATGTGGCTGATGGTTGGTTGCTGGAGGCGGGGCAGAGGTGGGGTTTGCATGCACTCGCCCGCCCTGGGGTTTGGAAGGGAGGGTGTATATTGTCCAATGAGGTGTGAGGAGTGCTCTGGACGAGTTTGTGGGTTTTGTTCTAGCTCGAGAGGGGCCCGGAAAACGGATGGGATGAGATGGAGTTGAAGTTGATGGCTGTGGGAGTGTCACCGACCATGATATTCAGGTGGTTCGATGCCCGTGTGTAGTTTTCTCTTAAGAAATAATAATGTTTTTTCTCCTTCTCCATCTCCATCTCTCCCCCTACTCCTACGACTACGGCTACAATCCCATGCCAAAAAACAACTCAAAAACCTGTAAAATTCAAAAAGCAAAACAATCTATCTATGCAACAAATACAACTCCTCGAATCCATATCCACCATAAAACTCATCAAAATCGTTAAAAATCATCGCTTCATAATCCAATCAATCAATCGTCGCTCAACAGCACAAATCGAACAAAGCCAAAACCACAAACAGCAAACAACAAACCGAAACTAAAACTAAAACTCAAATCAAAGATAACACCCGCTCTGCGATATGGTATGATATGATGTCCTCGAGACAAAAAAAGATAATGAAATAAAGATGATGAAGAGGAAGGGGGCGGCATGTGAAAAGGGAACAAGAAAAAAACAAAGGAAAGCATGTCAATGCGTCCTGGTATCTTCCATCGCCGATGAAGAAAAAAGAGAAAAAATAGGAAGCAAGAAGAGAAAATGAAAGGAAAAATAAGAAGCGCCCCACAAACCAAAACCAAAATCACAGAACCAAAAACAAAGGAGTCAATTCAGGGCCAGAGAGCAGAGGGCCCTATGCATGTCCTCATCTCCGCATCACTCTCCACCTCTCCACCTTCACATCTCCCTCACTACAACTTCCACTTCCCCTTCCCCTTCCTAATCCTCATCCTCCCCATGACAACCACCCACTCCTGTTCCCAGCGCCCCCACACAACCTCCCCCTTCTCCTCATCCCTGACGACAACCTTATCCTCCTCGCCCACCACCACCGTCTTCAACTCATCCCTACACTCGGTACACACGACAATGCCACATCTCTCCGCCACAACACACTGCCACGCGGTGCGCAACTTCTTTTCCTGGCATCTCGTGCACACCGCCGGTGCGGCCTGGGTGTACGGGATAAACACGTGGCCGGAGAGGAGACAGTGGTGGGGTTTCTTTGGCGCTGTTTTCGGGTCTCTTGGGGTTCCTGAAGGTGATGTTTTGGATATCGATGTGGTGGGGGCGAGTTGCAGGCCGAGACCGGAGAGCGGCGGCGCAGGGAGGGAGGGGGGGGGGGAGAGGGCGGATATGGTGCGTTGGGTGGGAGGCGGGCGGGGGGATTTCGATGGTGGCGGGACGGTGGGGATGAGGGGTGAGGATTGGATGGTTTGTGGTTTGGGGCGGGTGGGTTCGATGATGTCTTCTGGGAGTGGTGGGGGAGGTGGGGAGGCCTCGCGGATGACGTCTTCGGGGAAAGGGGCGGGTGGAATGTCGGGTGAGGCGGAGCGGGTAAGTGGTGGGATATACGGTGGGGGGGGATGATCGAGTGGGAGAGATTCCGGAGATGGTGGAAGAGGTATATCGGCTGGTTTTGTGGGTGATGTGAGGGGTGTGAGAGGAAGCGGGATGTCGGCGGGGTCGGTGGGCGCCGAGATAGGTGTAAGTGGGAGAGGAATATCAACTGGATCTGCCGGCTTCGTCGCAGGCGTAACCGGGAGAGGAATATCGGCGGGCGATGGTGATGATGGTGGCAGAGGCGATTCAGCGCGCGATGGTGGGAGCGGGGTGGTGACCGCAAGACTCGGAATCTCATCGACCTTGATAGTGGGGATCACTGGAAGCGGAGCATTAAACTTAACCGGCTCCAACTCCTCCTTCTCTTCCACCAACGGCGCCAGAATTGTGCCTGACAGATCCAGCGGTGTTGTTGTGGGAAGCGGCAAAACCGGTATCGGGCGCGTTGGGATCGAGTGTACCTCCGAATCCTCGTATTCTGAATCCGAATAGTCACCAGGATCAAACACGATCTCCACATGGTAAGATTTCGATGAACGAGGAAGTTCCACATGCACACCAACAAACCCCAAGTCTGGCGACGATGGAACGGAAGACTCAAAGTCCTCATCACTCATGGTGACTCCGCCATCCTCATCATCCTCATCATCCGAGTCCTCATCGATAGGCGTCATCGGGGGAGTATGTGGTGGACTATGAACTCGCACTGGTACCCTCAAGTACTGATGCTTAGTCACCGGCGGCGCCGCGGGATCATAAATGGTCTGAGGGGGAGTATAAGTTTCTGGTCTCTGAACGTCCTGTGCATGATGGTGTGGTTGTGTTTGCTCCTCAGTAAACGTGCACTCAGTTGGTGCGGGGGTGTGAACTTCTGGGAACACAAACGGAACATCGGTCCTATAGGTAGCGGGGCTTCTCGGATCCTCAGGACATGACAAGGTAGACCTCAACGTTGGCGGGGCGTCAAACACCCTTCTCCTCAACCTCTCCTCCTCACATTCAATCACCTCACCATCCTGTTCAATCACCACCTCCCTCCTTTCATGTGATCGTTGCCGGGCATGATTCGTTTCCCGGAATCTCTCCATCAGGCTTTCGACATCATCTTCCTCCAGGGTACTTTCGATCCCAGGCCAAGCTCCCGCATGCGTGACATTCTGTTTCCAATCCG
Organism: Ascodesmis nigricans; assembly: GCA_004786065.1. Classification (NCBI taxonomy): domain Eukaryota; kingdom Fungi; phylum Ascomycota; class Pezizomycetes; order Pezizales; family Ascodesmidaceae; genus Ascodesmis; species Ascodesmis nigricans. The sequence continues at coordinate 561,108 of ML220116.1, forward strand.
AAATGCTCCGTTTCTCGTGCCTCAACTCGCGGCGCCCACGGCTCAACGACGACGCCGACGAGGTGACAATGTTGCTGAACCCGGACGCGGGCATCGTCCGCGAGCGGTTGAGCGCCGGGTAGTTCTGTCGTGACGACGAAATAATGGATTCCATTGTGTCAACTGTCCAGGGGGTGGATATGACTCAAGTCAAAGGCCAGCCAGGCGGCGGCGGGCAGAGAGAGAGGGGTTCGTCGATGCCAGTCGGTACGAGCGTGTGTGTGTGTAAAGGGTCAGCAGTGCTGGATCTCAATTCCCGTGAGCGGGCAGGCTCATAAATTGGTTCGAGATGAGGGCGTGGTGGTGGTCCAGAGGAGCGACGTGGTGTGTGTTGAGCTGTGGAGAAGTCCGAGACTGGCGGGTATAACGTAGAGGGTGACGACAGTCAAGCAAGTTGGACAGCGGGGATTGACTGACAACAGTCTCCTCGAGTGGTTGTTCGTGCGTTCGTTCGTTCAATTCGCCGAAAATGTGTGACTTGGAAGCGCAAAAAGTCTATTTCGCACTGCTACCGGATTTTTTCGTCGAGTGTGTTGTCGGTGCAGGCGGGTGCAGGTTGTAACTGCCTGTCCTCAAAGTGGGGGCAACGGGCTTGGATTCGCAGGCGAATCGTAACAGGTCGGTATTCTCTGAAACGGGCAGCAGCGTGTAAAGCTGTGTTTGGCGTTGCTTGAAGAAGAGCTCTGGTTTGGTTAGGCTTCTGTTCTTTCCCTGGTTTCGGTTTCAATTGGTTTCGATGGGGCCGAGATGATGACTTCCGGGATGTGTGTTTCCAATATATCTGGTGCCCCGCGGCGGAGACTAGCGGATGAACAACACAGCTTGAGCTTGGGGTGGGTGGCAGAGAAAGAGTCGAGTGGTGTTAACGTGAACGTGAGTTGTTCGGGAGAGTGATGTGGGCGACACAGTCTGTTCCTGTCACAGTCTGTTCCTGTCACAGTCCGAGTCTGCAACTGTTGCCCGGTATCGTAGTCACCTGGTGTACCAGCATCACCATTGATAGCAGAGGAGCTTGCCTCGTGTTGTTCACCATGCGTCCCTAGTTTCCCTCGTCCAAGAACAGGCTTCTCCTGTATCCAGTCCCCAAGAACAGCTCCATCTCTTTCTCTCTCTTCCTGTTCCATTTCGCGCCCTCAACTCTTCTCGACTGGTCTGGGAGCGTAGGGGATCTCCTGTCTCCCCGATCGGGCGAACTATCGCTGTGTGGGACTTCGGCGGGGCGATGGCGCGTGAAGATATCCTTCTAGGTTTAGCGGGAGGCGTGGAGATGTGACGTGGTCCGAATCAGCATCGAAAACCCGCAGCTTCCATGCGAGACGAGGGTGGCACACGTGGTGGGATGGTAAAGGGAGCCGAGGGAGCGAAAGAGCGATGCGAGACGGAGCGTGAAGAAAGGGAGTGGTGTGGACAGTGCACCGTGGGTGCCTGGTTCTGGCGAACCTCGCAACGCCAGGAGGACGCAAATTTTCAAAGACAGCATTAGAACGATGGTGCTTCATACGCGTCCGCCTTGACTTCACCACACATACACAACAGTCATCCAGCCAGTTGTCTTCACAACCCCACTCTTGTCTATTCTAAGAGAATGCTCCCTTCGTCATCCACATTGCCAGAAACCAATTCTTACATCATTTGCATCATACCCTGGGGAGAAGGGAAAAAAACCAAGTTGCAACAAGACTAGAAATAACAAAGAACCAAGAAATAAAGATAAACATTTCAGAGTAAACATTAAACCCAAACCGCAACCGACATATCTATGAAATCAAGTTTAAACCCGAAAAAAAAAAACACAAAACCCTTTTACCATGCGTCGCCAGATTCGCCACTATCATTCTACTCTGCCACAGTAGCAATCGCGACCGCGATAGCCTGAGAATCACTGTGCGAGATAGAAACTTGAACACTCTCGACCTTTGCAGCCTGAGCGGCCTTCAACGCATCACCGTGGAGCTACAAATCCGTTAGAATCCATTCAAGCATTCACAAAAACGAAATCAACATACCTGAACAACTGGCGCACCGGTCTTGTCCGTCAAGATCTCAATATCTTTCAACGGAGCTCCAGCACCCCTGCCCTCGACACCCAAGCTCTTAAACACACTCTCCTTTGCGCTCCACCTGCCTGCGAAGCTCGCCTGCGGGTTGGGCGCCTTCTGGCAGTACTCAATCTCGGCGGTGGTGAAGTTGCGCTCGATGAAGTTCTCGTTCTCAATATTGATGCTCGAGATGTGTTCCGCGTCAACACCAACCTTGGTGTTGGTGTTCTTCGCCGAGTGCTTGGCCAAGTTCTCAACGAGTTGGCGAGTGTTCTCAAGCTGGGGGTCCTGCTGGATGGCAAGCTTGGCCGGGTAGATGTAGGAGCCGCCCTTCTTGTCGGCCTCGACGCGAGCCTGCGGGTTGAGGAACACAGCGCTCTCCTGCTCGGGAGTGTATGGAGCGTGAGACTTGGCTTGGAAGAGGTTGTTCTTGGTGAGGGAGGTGTGGTAGTATCTGTACGCCTTCTTGTAACGAGCATTAACACGCTCCTTGTAGGCATTGTAGGTCTGTTCATCAAGAGTAGCAAACAGATACCTGGGGTGAACACCAATGGCCTGGGCACCCTTCTGACCGAAACCGAACGAAGTGACTGAGAAAGCCTTGACACCGTCGGTCTGGATGGAGCGGCTGGGGTAAACAATGTGTTCGAACTGAGCAAGATTGGCATCAACATTGTCGGCGTTGCGATTGCCTGGGACGAGGCCAGAGTTCAACACCTGGAGGGCACCGTTCATCATCCAAGCACCAGCAGCGCCCTTGGGGTGACCGGTAAGGTACTTCTGGAAGATACCCAAAACGGCATTGCCTTTCTTGCGGCCAAGGTGAGTGAGCATCTTGTTGATGGCATCGGACTCGTTCTTGTCGTTGGCCTTGGTGCTGGTTCCGTGGAAAGAAGCAACATCCAAATCATCAATGGTGAGACCCCAAGTAGCGAGAGCACCACGGATGGGGGCAATCTTGGGATCGTTCTTCCAGAAGTCGTTGCCCCATGTGGCCAAAGCCTCCTTCTCCTGGCGGTGCGCCTCCTGCTTGACATGAGCAGCACGCTCTTGGAGATACTCGGCCTCATCAAACTCGCTGCCTTGAGACTTCATAGCGGCAACCTCTTCATTCAAGTACAGAAGCTCGCTCTCAGTCCACTGCTTGATCTGTGCCATGCGAAGGTCGAGCTGCCTCTTGCGGTACTTGATATCGAGAAGCGGGCTCGGGAACTTGCTGTTGGACTCGCGAGCAGTCGTGAGGATACCCTGGCCAGGAGCCGGAATACTACGGCCAATCTTGTCGGTGGCAGTGGCCGTAAGAGCAACAACACCATAGATGGGGACACCCATTTGGAGGGCCAACTTCGCATTCATGATGAGCTGAACACCACATCCCTGAGACTCCATGAAACCGTTACGAGTGGTGGTGGTAGGACGAGACATTTCAGAAGGAGTACGTCCGTGGGCAATTTCGTCCTCGGCGTTGCTGGTAGCCTTCATGTTCGCGAACTCGTAAGAGCCCTCCTCCTGGAAGTCATCGAAACCACCGACGAAGCACACCTTGGCCTTGCCCTCAATGATGGTCTCAACACCAATGTCGAGTGACTCGACGGCCGTGGCGCAGGCACCGACGGGGGTTTTGATAGGACCAGTGGAAGAAAGGAGCAACATGTTGACCCAGGCCGCCATAGTGTTGATGAAAGATTCTTGAAGAATATCCTTCTGGATAGGCTTGTCCATGTAACGGCCCTTGTACATGCCACGAAGAGCAGTGCTACCACCGACACCAGAACCAACGCAGTTTCCGACCTCAGAGATGTGGACGTACTTGTAGAATTCGTACGGGTCCGTGACACCGGCAGCGATCATGGACTCAGCAACGCAAACAAGGACATAGAGAGTGACAGGGTCAACTTGTTCAATGATGTCGTCCGGAATACCGTAGTTCTTCGCATTCCAGCCAGTAGGAACCTGACCAGCAACGAGGCGGTCGAACTTGAGTGCTTTCGGGATGAGGAGAGTGGCTCCCTTCTTGACGTGCACAGTGTATTCTCCAGTTTCGGGGATCTCGAAAATTTCGACCTTGTCCTCATGGCGACGCTTGAACTCAATGGCGGTTTCCTTGCTGGACTCGAATGGCTCGAGGTCTTCTTCGATGGCGACTTCGTGGAGAAGCTCCTTCTTAGTGGGGTCGTAGCCACCGAAGAGCTCACTCTCAATCAACCGAATACCGGAGTGCTCGAGGATGTGCTTCTCGTACTTGGACTTGACATCCTTATCTTGCACGGGCTCACCAGTCTTAGCATCAACCCAGCCAGCATACTGCATGCCTTTGATGGAGCCGTTGAAGTGCTTGATAAGCCCCATGATCCAAGCCATCTCAATGCAACCCTCAAGCGAGAACTTGCCGTAGGCCTCCATTTCCCAACGAGTACGGGAGTTACCCCACGGTCCGACTTCAGCGAAACCAGCAACGACGACCACCTTCTCCAAATCTACCATACCGCGACGAGTGACGGCGAGGGCCTCAATCTCTTGCTTGTAATCCGGAAGAGTAGGGAATTCGAACTTAAGGTTAGCGCGAGGCTCAATGGTCTTCTTCTGGTAGAGCTTCTCCTGTTGCTCGCCGTTGACAATCTTGTGCTCGATAGCGGTTTCGGTGGTGACTGCTTGACGGATCTCAGATGTCTCCTTCAAATCCTGGCGGAGCTTGCTGGACACATCCTTGAGGTTCGGGATGAATTGAAGACCACCGTTGAGATCAGCGAAGACCGGCTCAACCTGGCAAAGGTTGGCAATAGCCGGGGCCATGAGACCAATGATGTTGAATGCCATCTCTTGCTGAGAGAAAGTTCTAACACCAAACTTCTCAAGACCTTCAGCAATGGTGTTGTTGGCAGCCATGAGACCGGTACCACGGGTCCATCCAATGACGGCACCACAGATGGTGAGATAAGAACCCCAAGATTCGGAGTACCAACGGTTGAAGAGAGTCTCCAAAGCCAACTTCGATTCAGAGTACAAACCATCGCTACCGAAAGTGCCGTGGTTAGGCGAGAGAGGAAGGATAACCTGGGCAGGACGAGTCTCGATGTTACGGGAGGCCTTGTTGGTCTTGACCATACCGAGAAGGCGAAGCAAGTTGGTCAACATGATACGGTGAGCAAGCTCGGACTTGGAGTCAATGCTGTCAATCTCACGGCCGTTCTCCGAGATGGCGGCGAAAGGAATAACGTAATCCAGATCCCATCCGAGGCCGTTCTTGGTGTCATAGACATAGTTGACGAGGGCCTCAACATCCTGCTTGCTTCCTTGATTGAAGGGGGCAACAACCAATTGCGAGCCGCGCGATCCGTACTTAGAATACATGGCTTGGTAATACTCGGTCACTTCGCGAGAGAAGCGGGAAGTAGTGACGAGGACCTTGGCACCAGCAGCGAGAAGTCCCTGAAGAACTTCAGCACCGATGGATCCAGCGCCAGCACCAGTCATGAGGACGTTCTTTCCGGTCAGAGTAAGGCCATTCTCAGCAGCATTCGCCAATCCATCCAAGAAGACACCGGTGAGTTTCTTGGAATACTCCCATCCGTGCTCTTCCTTACGCTTCAGATGAAGGAAGGGAATAGTCTCAACCTTGCCCTCGGGGAGACGCTTCTTGCCGAGACCGCGCTTTCCGCCCTTCCCTGGCTTATCCTGAATAATCTGTCCTTCATTCATAGACAAACTCCGGAGGACATTGGAGTACAAATTCTTGAACTCCAGAGTCGCAGCCTTGGAGAGCCTATGTTGCTGGCGGATGAGCTTGTAGATCTTGGCAAGATCATTCTGAACCTTGGTACGATTTCCATATTCCGTGATTTTGCCACCGGCGGCCATTTCCTGAACATACTGCTCAAGTTTCCGTACAGCAGGGCGGGGGACTTCCTGGTAGGTCACGTTGCCCTTCTCATCGATGGTGGTTTGCGGACCAGTGGGGTAACGAACATCTTTGTACACCGGGTCGTAATTCAACGCCTCTTTACAGTTGTCAATCAACTGCTGACTCAGTACTTTGGCAAGTTTGTAGGTTTCGCCGCGTTCAGTGGGGACGTGATCGACGTGATATTGCATGAACTCGAGGAGCTGTGGGCTGGATCGGTTCATGACTGCAATACAACGGGCCACAATCTCACGGTCAACGAGCTTGAGACGACCGAAAATAATGTCGTAGAACATGAGAAGCGCGTCCTGTCTAACCCAGTTCCAGTGGGAGTCGTACACACGGGCCTTAAGAGGGGTAAACGTCGGCTCGATACCGGCGGCGTAGAAATCACCATGCTCGACATTCCACAAGTCGAGTTGAGCTTGGAGAATCTTGTTCGTTTCCTCGGACCCAACAAACGCCTTGTCGCCCTTCCGGAGATCCATCTTGAGGTATCTGGCCAAGAGCTCGAGCTGCTGCTTGAACAGAGTGCGCTGGTCCTTAGTGAGAGCATCAAGTGCTGCAGGGTCCATCATCATTCCTCCGCCAGTAGCAGCACCTCCAGCACCGCCAGCCGCCGGTGTAGAGAGGGAAATGCCGGCTGCACCAGCGTACTTTTGGGCAACTGTGTCGAAGAAACCCTTCGCGTCAGGCTCACCACCGAGGCGAGCAGCAGGCTCCATGGTGATAGCCAACAACAACACACCGTCCTGCCGACCAGCCTGCAATCCCCATCGCTCGGAAAGATATTTGCGCACCGCCGTGATATTGAAACCACCCGGCATCTTACTTGAAATCATCTTCGAAATGAGAGTGTTGGACTGTTTGCCGAGCTGGCCACTGAAAGTGGACTGGAAAGACGCTCCAAGCTCATCCAATGGGGTATCCTCAGGCTTCTCTGGCGTGGTTCCAAACTCCTTCTGGAGGTCTGTAGAGCTGTTAGATAGGGAAATTATGGGTTAGGGTTGTATATGCCCACCTCCGAGAATCTCATTTTGCAGTGTACTCTTGCCGTTCACCAGATCCTTGATGGCTTTCGACAGCGGAACATCCGCCATAGGCTTCTTTAATTTCTGGGCAATAATAGCACGAACAACATCGACGGCCTGAACCGGCGCATCGTCAACCTGGGCCACGGGACCGGAAGGAGCCGGTGCAGCTGCAATAGCGACAGCAGTTTGTGGTGCAGCACTGGCAGACGCAGCAGCAACAGGCGCCTCATCCGCCTTTGTCTCTTCCTCTTCAACCGGGTCAACGTCATAGTAGATCTCTTTGGCGTCCTTGTTGTAGCACAGAATCTGGCGCTGAAGGGACTGCGCAGCATCATACGCTTCGTATTTGGAGGCCAATGTTCTTCGCGCCATTCCGCCAAGTGTGTCGGAGGGACCAATCTCCACAAGACGCTCCGCAGCGTGGTCCGAAAGAATGACATCTTGTGTTTCAATCCTTTCCACTATCAATTAGCCATTGAAGCCCCAGAGGAGTCTCCGGAGTGTCCCAGAGACAGGATTTCTCACCATCTGACCGGGCTCGCAAATTGGTAGGCCAAAAGCTCCACCATCAAAGTGTAGGCCAATTCCTGTTCCTGCTCGGGCCTCATGGTGTCGAATAGTAGGGGAGGGGGGGGTATCTAGGTGGTTCTGGAGGGGATCGAGATGAGGATTCAACGTTGATGGGCCTGGAGGAGCCGGATTGTAGCGGGACGGATTGGGGTGTGAAGGAAGCTGGATCGTTGAGGAGGGCGGAGGATTGGGAGATGGGATTCGAGATGGGACGTCCGGTCT